>JAOSBM010000004.1:13855423-13877497 GCA_027568955.1 Erythroxylum tenue
ATTAAGCATCAAAGTTCTACATATAACCAAATCCATAACACAAGACATCGTTCAACACTTGATTAAACTCTAACCAAGCTAATTTAACTACACGACCGTAAACCCTAACTCAGAAATTTACAACAATGCAGTTAATCTTGACAATGTAAGATTAACTCCCCTTTGATTCCCCGTGAACTTAAGCCATTGCTACATTTTCAAGAGGGAATGATGACCTAGTCGCGCATGACTCCGGAACCCTTCACAACTGCTGAAGCTCCAATGTCACCTATGGTAGCAATAGTGACCAGTGGTGGAGTTGATAATGAACTGATCAGAGGTGGCGGATGATTGTCGCGAATGAGAGGTGGAATGGTCGTCGAGTGTCGGTCCCCAGATATGCTTCTACTCTCTGCCGAATATCAATCTCCTTTTAACCTAATTTGGCATGGTATTTAAAGGACGAGTCGCAGGTCGGGTCGAAATAGTAAGAGAATTTTCTAAATTTAGTCCGGATACCTGACTGTTCGCCGCAGCGATGGGAGAGATGCGTCGCGGCGTGCACTTTCTGGATCACTCGTTGCGATGAAATAATTGATTTACGTCGCGGCGAGCTTTTCTTTCATGATGCGCCGCGGCAGGATAATTGAGTTACGCCGCGGTGAGCTGTTCTTCATCATGCGCCGCAACGGACATCCTAGAGCTCACGTCCTCATGTTGACTCCTTTTTACTCCTTTCTTCCTTGAGGCTCCTGCAATCAGGAATAGCAATTTGCAGTATTAATTGTCCTTAGAAAAATTCATAAAGCAATTAATATCAATTTGTAACAATTTTTACTATCAAATTGCATAAAATATAAGCACCCACTCAAGGACTAATTTAAGCATAAAATCAAGAATTAAGAGCCAAAAAGTATATTAAAAGCTATGAAAGTGTCGCCAATTTATATGATAAACTTGGGCTCAATCAATTTTGTAAATAAATGGAGGAAAGTTCAAGTACTCTTCATGATTCAGTTGCTTCAGAAAGATTCGATGATCTAGCTTGAGCTCATACTAGATTGGCTTCTGGAACAAAGAACCATACTATTTGTTTATATTATAATAAACATTTGAAAGGTAGGGAATTATTCAATTAAAGAAGCACTTAGTGAGGATCAAAAGTGATGTGGAGCCTTAAAAAAAGTGAGTCATGATATGAAATAACAAATGAAGACTTCGCTTGTAGAGTATTAGCATAAGAAAGATAAAAACAACAATTGAACTATTAGATAAGTAATGGAAGTTCCTTTTGCAGTGGTCAGGATGATAGTAGGGATGTTGAAGGTGATATTCCTCCTACCCAACAAAAAGGGAATATTGCACCTGTTGTGAGGAAAAGAAGAAGACATGTGTTTAACTTTTAGCACTATGAACAACTTTTACAACTCAACCTTCATTATATAGTGCCTTAATATCTAAAGAAGTGAGTCATAATGTGGATATGGTAATGGTGAGATGGTGGTATAATTCAGATATAACATTCAATTATGCTTAGTGTTATTATTACCAGCCTATGATAGATATTATTGCCTCTTAAAGTCCAGGATATAAAGCTCCTTCAATTGATAACTATAAAGGTAAATTTTTTAGAAGACCTGTTTATAAATAAACAGTTATTTGGGCGAAAGAAGAATGACTTGAGCTACTTACAGGTGTTCAATCATGTGTGATAGTTAGACAAATATAAGACATGAATTTATTTGTTATTTGTTGGTTTATTCTACAAAGGGAACAATGTTTTTGAAATCTATTGATGCATTTGACCTTATTAGGAATGTTAATACTTTGCTAAAGATATTTGATGGAGTTATGATTGAAGTTGGGCCAGAAATTATTATTTAATTCTTTACTAAAAATGATTTTGGTTACGAAGTAGCTGGAAGAAGATTGCAAAGTAGGTATAATTCTTTTTTATTAGACTTCTTATGTTGCATATTGCATTGATTTAATGTTGAAAAATATACGAGTTGCTAGATACTTTTCAATCACTGTTGAGACTGTGCAAAAAAAAAAAGACCAAGTTCATCTACAATCGTGCATGGGTCTTGAATTTAATAAGGAACCAATGTTAGAAATTTGTGTTGTTTTGCTATTACAAGATTTGCGACTAATTTCTTGTCACTTAAGTGTTTTGTTCTGATAAAAAATGAATTGAGGTAAATGTTTATACGTGATAAGTCAGTTGCTTCTCAACATGATAGGTCTAATGCTAGATTAGAGGTTTATATAATTATAATTGAAGATCATGAATTCTAGTCCCAATGTCAATTTGTCATCTGAGTTTATAAGCCTTTGGTGCGGGTTTTTTGTCTTGCTAATAATGATGAGAAGGCAACATTGGATTATTTTTATGCATAGAGAAAACAAAGGAAGTAATCAAGCTCAATTTAAAAAAAAAACTTTTTTGTATTCTTCTTATCTTATAGTCATCAATAAGAGATGAGAAAGATAACTTTACTCTCTATTGTTTGTAGCTATGGCATTTTTGAATCCTAGTGTCTATTTCAGACCAAATTTTATGAAAGAAGCTAAAGTTAATATATGAATGCTATTAATTATTACAATAATTATTGCATATGAGATGATGTAAGATCTCCTAAGCTCACAAATGAAAATTTATAAGGATGATTATGGTGATTTTGGGATGCCTATTGCTATTTGTCAAAGAAATAAACTTAATCCAAATATATATTTTTCACTTTTGTTACTTGTTGAAAATTAAACATCACTTTATTTTATTTGTAATGTTGCTCTTGCTATCTTACAACAGTTGCTTGGTGAGACTAATTTGGAAGTGATGTTCCAGAATTCCAAAGGTTAGAAATTTGAATTCTGAGAATGTATGAGTGAAACAGGATGAAAAAAGAATTGGAGTATATTTGAATTCATCTATCCTAAGAAAAGAAATATATTGATACATAAAAGATTAAACAACTTAATTTCCGTTCTTTACAATTTAAAGCTTTGAGAAAGATATGTTATTATCATTATTAAGTTAAAAATAATTTAATTTTTTTGTCTACTAGGATTTTAGTAGAACAAGTAGTTTTGTAAATCCAATTTACCTTGATCATATCGATCTTTTGGCATATTTAATTTTTGAGGAACTGATTACGATAAATGAGAATGACTTGGAAGATAATCTTGGATGAAAAAAATATTGACATGTCATTTAGTGCAATAAATTTGAATAATAGTGATGATAAACTTCTCTCAATGATGAGAATTTTATATTAATTAAAAATTAAGGTCAACACATTTTGAGCAGATATTCAATTAATAAAATTCTAGGTTTTCATTTCATTTCTTCTTTTCATTTCATGTATATGCTATGTTTTATATATGCAATATAAATATAGTTATAAATGTTTTTATTTCAAGTTTCACTTCTACTTAGTTGTTTTCTCGGCACAAATTCTTAAAGAGTCATGAATCTCTGTTATCCTTTTTATTAATATTATGATGTAATTATTATTTATTATGTGATAAAATTGTTACATTTTAAGTTTTTTATATTATCCTTAATTTTATATTTATGTTATGATTAAATTATGTTTTCATATCAATTGTGCTTATTGTTTATATGTGAAATGTGTGAAAAATATTAATAGGAATAAATATATTATTGTTATTTTAAATTTCTATTGTTATAATTTCTAAAGACAAGTTTGAAACAAAATGTATCGGGTGATACAAAGGCACCAAATTAGGCAGTACGATTTCCGGAAGGAAAGCAATACAAAACAACCTATAAGCAGTTAATGCAACCAAATGTTGTGACGAAAAAATTGATAAAAGGGAAAGAAAAATAAAAAATATATTGATAACCATATTCTGTCATCCAACTTGATGGTAGAATTTGCAGGTAAAAAATGCCTAAAGAAAAGAAGAAAGTCATCGAAACGTAGAAGGTATCGCCATAATCATCCAGATATAGACGCAAACCTGTTTTGCCATGTTTTATCTTCTGCTGAAGGAAATATTAAATCTTCAATTCATTTCAACCTAAATGGTTCAAAGAGAAACAAATACAGGTGTGGTAGGGGTGGTTAAAGGAAAATGATAACTTGATACTTGAAAACAATAATTAAAAACTAATGAGGGGAAATTTGTAGTTGACTTTGAATAATCAGCAGTTCTATCAAATAAGAGATAAATCATGAAGATTGACAACAGAGAACAGAAAAATAGTAAATAAAAGAATCAGTGATTGTCCTGTCAACCAATTACATGGCATCTTAATTTTAAAATTAAAAGATTTGAATACTAACCAAAATAACTAACTCCAGAAGTCTAATCAGATTTTATGTTCATTAAGTTTATGATACAAGTATGAAAAATGAATCATCCATCAGATTATATTATATAAATTCATCTTTTGACAACTACCTACTTTGGTCATCCCATCAATTACAAACAAATCAATTGATTCCAAGCGGATTCAAATCCACCGACAACCTCTCAATTACTTGTGCTTTACTTGGAAATGTTGAGCTCAAGGAAAACAATGTCAATTTCAACCAAAATCATTAAGCAACACAAACCCATTGCCAAAAGCCACTAAAGAGATTCTAAAATAGATCAAAGACAAGTACACTGTTCTTGATATAATTCATCCATATAGATCAAAGACAAGAAACTGAATCTAATCTCAGTACTTTGGAGGGGGCTTTTGGGTTGGCAGCAATCCAAAACGTTTCTTCAGGAGAACTCTTTGTCTAGAGTATTTGTCATCAGGGGAAAAGCGAGCTGCAAAACACACATAATAATGAGCAAATCAACAAGTAGTCAAATATGATAGAAAGAACCATTCTTCCCAATAACTAAATCAACAACAAAACTAAAATATGATAGAAAGAACCTTTCTTCCCAATAACTACATCAACAACAAAACTAAGTAAACGCTGTGACTTAGAGATCAATACCTGGATGAGCAGATTGAGTCGCCAAACCTAGAGGTGTCTCTTTCTGCAAGGACCAAACACATCAATAAGTTTGCTAATTTCCAGTACCAGGTCTTTCAATTTCCCACATATAATCAACTAAGAAATTTCTTCTAGGGATTGTGAATCATAGCAAGGAACAGCAGATGAAAGCAAGTGTTAACACCAAGTCCACTTCTCAAAAACGGCAAACAGTCCGCAAGAAAACAAGTGTTAACAACGAGGCCACTTCACAAAAATCATGCGAAACAGCAAACAGTCGGCAAGAAAACAAGTTTTAACACCAAGTCCACTTCTCAAAATCATATGAAACAGCAAAAATACCTTAGTGGTGTAGACTTTGTCACCGTTGTCGTTGATGTAAAACTGAAGATACATCGTAACCCCTCTTCTCTTCTATTTTGTATTTTGTATTTTCTATTCTCTAGGGTTTACATATATAGCATAAAACATAATGGGCCAACTCTGTTACTTCCAGTTGTCTAAACCCAAAATTGGGTGGCCCAAAGAATCGAAAACGCGTAACAAAGCAAAAGACGAACCGTAAGAACGCAATTACAAAACAGACATCGCCGTCTCTCCCCGTCGCATTTCGCTCTCTCTCCCTATCGTTACAGTTGACCAATCAAAAAATCTTCGACGCCACGTCTCTGCCACTCTCTCTCTCCATCCCACGCTCTCTTCAAGTTTTCCCATTAATATTTACACTCTTGTTGTTAGCACACATAGAAAGAGACCGCATTTCGGAAGAACAGAGCATAAGGTTCGAATCAACCACAAAACCATGTCGTTCGAGGAGGACGAGGAGTCTTTTGAGCACACTCTCCTGGTGGTGCGCGAGGTCGCCGTCTACAAAATCCCTCCGCGCTCCACCTCCGGCGGCTACAAATGTGGCGAGTGGCTGCAGTCCGACAAGATCTGGTCCGGCCGGCTCCGCGTGGTCTCTTGCAAAGATCGCTGCGAGATCCGCCTGGAGGATCCCAACTCCGGAGAGCTCTTCGCGGCCTGCTTCGTGCAACCAGGTCAGCGCGAGAACTCGGTGGAGACAGTGCTGGACTCTTCCAGATACTTCGTGCTGAAGATCGAGGACGGGAGAGGGAAGCACGCCTTTATCGGACTAGGGTTTGCGGAGAGGAACGAGGCGTTTGATTTCAATGTGGCGTTGTCCGATCACGACAAGTACGTGAGGAGAGAACAGGAGAAGGAGAGCGGTGAGACTAGTGAAGGTGATGCTCATATTGATATTCATCCTGCTGTTAATCATAGATTGAAGGTATTTCTGTTATTTTCCCTTTTACTGATTAATCTTACTTTGGTAAATTGAAAACAAAGTTAGGTCTTGATAATTGTGGTTGTAGGTTGGATGATCTTAGTTTTGTTGTGTTATATTTTGGATCATACATATATGTATAGGAGGGTGAAACGATCCGGATAAATGTGAAGGCGAAACCATCAACTGGAGCAGGAATGCTCTCAGCTGCAGCTGGACAGCCTAAAACTTGGAGCCTTGGTGGCCAAGCCAAGATAAGGTCCCCTCTTCCTCCGCCGCCAAATGATCCAGCTGCTGCCCGGATGTCAAACACAAAGCCTTCCAGTGATCCTTTGTCAAATCTTCCCCAGCTTCAGGTATTTTTTATCACTCCGTTCCATCAAATATTTACCTAAACCCCTTCTTTCTGAATTATTTCAGGATTCATTCAGTTAGGTTTGGGATATTTGAAGTTGCTTAATGTTGGAAGTCCATCTGTTCATGTTATATATGTAACTCATTTGCTCTTTCCTCCTGCAGAGGAGTCTTCCATCTTCAACATCGTCAGGGGCAACCAAGGCAACTGCATCAGGGTGGGCGGCTTTCTGATTGTGTGCAGGACCTGTTTATGACGATTGAGGTCTTTATCTATGAGTTATTTAAACAAAATGAACAAGAAAGCCCGGAGAAGTAAAGAAAGGACGAGACAACAGATGTGTTCATGTTTTGAGAATAATGTTTTGGTGCAATGTATTCAGTGCATGTTGCTTCGCCCTACAGTAACTCTTTCTTCATTTTCCTATACAAAACAATCAAAAGTACTTGAGCTCTGGAAATTAAATCAAACTTCACTTGTGTAATGTGGATCAATTCAGTTCTTGTCAGGCTTTTATAGACATTGAAAAGGGAGCGAGTTATTAACTTAATAGTAGCATGTAAGACCGAAGCTTTACATCCGAATATGTGTTCTGGTTGAGGCACTAAGATTGAATTTATTCCAGTATAAGAAGCAAGCTGTAAGCAAAGCACATGTACTGTTGGATAAAAGTCTAGAAAAAGTGAGAAAGGAGGAGAATGGAGAAGAGAAATTGTAAACGTAACTAAACAGACACAAAGGTACTGGATGGATTCAGTTCGTCCGCAGATCTTCTATATTATTATGTACACGTCCATCGTCAAATAATAAGATACTCATCACTGATTGACAACCTAAACAATTATAAGACATGATAACAGAAGCTGTTCCTATGTACAAAAACCTTGCTACCATTTCTAGTGTATTAGCAATTTTTTTGATTGAACATCCGGAAAACATAATGGCATTTACCAATCATCTTTTCCTCTGTAAAAGAAAAGACATTGTCCCAAAAATAGAGTACCAAGCAAATATCTGGTACTTGAGTAGAATTTCTAATCATTTCTGTCAATAACGCTATCATTAGAAATGGAGGATGCTAAGAGAACAAACCGTTAAAGCAATGCTTTCAGCAGGAGAGAATGATTACTGATATTCCGATTTCAGAACCCATTTTCTTCCGTTTAGGTCTTCTAGGGTTGCGATTTCTTTCAAAAGATTCTTAAACAGGGGCAGATGCTCTGAGGCTATCCTATCTTTGAAGTGTTGCACTATACTTCCAGAATCAGTGCTTCCTCCTCTTTGTTGCATAAAAGTGCATAGTTGACGAATCATTACTTCAGGCTGGCTGCAGGGTAAATTTCGAGACAGTCTAGATGTTTCCCCTTCAGATCCTGCTCTATTTACAGAACTGGACGCTGGTCCAAACTGATGTTCAAGCCCTGCACTCATGGCTCTCTCTTCGTTGCCTCGAATTCTGGCAAGCAGTTCAGCTGAAGACAATACTTTTCCAGCAGAAGCTCCTGCAGCAACACCATTCAGATTATTTGATTTGTTGCTTGCTGTTTCGTTGGCTGATTTAACCAGCTGGATGTTCACAGCTGATCCGAACTTCCGGCGAACAGATGAAGGTGCACCAGCAGCTCCTGATTTCCCTGTCCATGTGGGGACAGATACCCTATCTCGGCTACGGAGCATCCGTGACTGCCGCAATGCTTCTGCAGCTCTTTGTGCGACCTGAGAAGCTTGCTCCTCAAGCCTCATCTTCTCTTCATTATGCACATTCATGATAGCATCATGATTCATGGCACCCTTGAGGGGAGAGAGAAGGTCAAACATTAAGTGGAATATGAAACCATGTAAAATTCATAACTAAACCAATGACGTATATCTTATGCTATATTTCCATAGATTAATTTCTATGGTCTTGTGTTCTAATCAAGTTTGGTGTAAACTAGAAAGTTGAACAAGTAAAATATCATCAAAGGTGAATCCTTATGCTGATATAATGCTTATCAAAAAGGTTAAACAATTGTGATTATAAGTTCATGTTTGGTGATGCATGAAGATAAGTTAACACAGATATCATCACGTCAACTGATGCCTTATTGTTACTATGCCTTGCAACTTGTTCTCAATTACCTTACCCTCCCGCACAATTAGCTGAGAGTTTATACCATAATGTATTGGAACTGTATTTACAAGGCTAATGTAATGAAATGGGCTTTAGAGCCCCCACTTTAACCAAAAAAGAGAATGTTAATTTAGCCTCAATAAGGATTCCCATTTTGACAGACAGAAGGCAATGTACAACAAAACATAAAACGGAAATGGCATCAATAGAGGAAAAAAGCTTACATGAATGCCATGAGAATCAAAGAGGCTCCTTAAAATATTTGTTTCTTCATCTGCTTCACTATTGTTAAGATTATCTGTTTTTTCCCCTTTCTTCTTAGAGACATCAAGCTCTGAGTTATTTTTGTTGTCAATTGAAACATCAGATGCACATTTTGCACGACCTTTGTGGTTTCTAGGTTTTTCCATCTTTTCTTGCTTAATGCCAGCAATATTTACATCTTCAGACAACTGACTGAATATATTTGATGTTTCTGTTGAGCCACTGTTACCATCATCATTCAGAACAAAAAGATCTTTCATGTCTCGAGCCTTAAAGACCCTTCTTTGCTGGGGATTTTTCAATATCTTATTAGAAAGAAAATGTTTGTGGATTTGCCTGTGGTAGACCTTCTCCTCAATAGTTCCGCGAGTTATCAATCTATATACTGTCACATCTCGTTTCTGACCAATCCGCCAAGCACGCTCTCTAGCCTGTAATCAGCATTTCCCAACCATCTATTTCAGGACATATGAAAAAATTTTGAGGAATCAACAAAGTCGTCAAGCAAAGTTTGTTGGAAAGATTTGTTTTATGCTGAATATGTTAGATATGGCTGCTCTGACTCCTATCTAGGATTCAACAGCAAATGAAGCAACAGCAGTACCATCTCAACTGTGATGATTCTTTGAAAAAGATACTTTCACAAAACAAATTAATGACATGTCTATTACTTCCAATTCTTTGTTTATAATTTGGGGTATTAACCTATTAAAAGTAAACTACAATAAAAACTTCATGATTGTATATTGAGCTAATATGCAACTAAAACCAATATTAAATAGCAAAGTACCTGCATATCGTTTGAGGGGTTCCAGTCAGGGTCAAAAATAATCACCCTGTTAGCACCAGTTAAATTTGTTCCTAATCCACCAACCTTCGTGGTTAAAATGAAGACAAAAACATCAGACGAGTTATTAAATTCATCTATCAAAGCCATTCTCTGTTTGACAGGAGTCTGACCATCCATCCTCCTGTAGTTATAACCAACAGAAATCAAGAAGTTCTCAAGGATGTCAAGCATTTGTTGAGTTTGACTGAAAAGAAGAACACAGTGGCCCTGCTCCTTCCAGATATTAAGAACTTGGGCAACAACTTTCATTTTTCCACTGCGTTCAGGATTTCCATAGTCTGGATTTTGACAAGAATGTTCTCTCTCAAGCAAATCTGGGTGGTTGCATATCTTACGCATAACATCTATTCCATATAAAGAGTTTCTACTTCCATCTAAAATCTGCTCCACCTCAGTGCTAGCAAGAAATGCTCTATATAAAGCCCGTTGCTCTGAAGTAAGGCTACAGAAGAGGACATGTTCAGTCTTTTTGGGCAGTTGAGCATTCACATCTGCTTTCATACGTCGGAGAAGGTAAGGCATGATCAAGTCACGTAGCACCACAGCACATCTGTAATTAAAAAAAGTAATAAGTTTGTGTTACTACTTTGTTGTGAAAACTTGCAGATTAATAAAGCAAATTAAATAGAGACAGTTTGCAAAAGGATGACCCTAGAAACATGAGAAGAATTCCTATATACACCTGTATGCTGTTGATACTTGCAGAGGCGAGGCATTGGAATAACCACCCACAGAAATTGGAATAGCAAATTCTGCCTCGAATACAGGCAATACCCCCAACTTTCCAGGGAATACAAAATCAAACAAAGACCACAATTCACTCAACTTGTTCTGAATCGGTGCACCTGTCATTATTATTCTGTGAACTGTCTGAAGCTGTTTGCAGACCAGAGTAATTTCAGCATTTGGATTCCGTATTTTATGTCCCTCATCCAAAATAGCATAACCCCAGTCAATGTCTAGCAACTTTTCTCCTAGCAAGCGAAGTTGCTCATAAGTGGTAATTAGCAACCCAGACTGTGATTTCAAAACTCGACTAATCAATGAATCCCATTTGTTTCCATTTTTTGTTGACACATGGCTCTCAAAGTCATTGTCAAGGGAACCTTCACTTTCATAATCACTTTCATCAGATTTGGCCCGTTTCTTCCTATAAGAGGGATCCTGAGCTGAATCATGCAACAACTCAACATGAAAGCTTGGATACCATTTTTGGGCTTCTCTTTTCCATTGCCGCAAAAGCGTTACAGGGCAGACTACAATGCTTGGTTTGTACATATTGCTGAAATGCAAGGATCCAAGAAAAGATAAGACCTGAATAGTCTTACCTAGACCCATCTCATCCCCAATAATTCCACCTGCTCTTTGGCAATGCAGTTCCCAGAGCCACTGTACCCCAACTTTCTGATAGTCAAAGAGATTGTTAAAAATGGGTTCTGGAATATTTAACCCACCTTCAAGTGTCACAAAAGAAGGGTCATTGTCATCTACATCTTCTCCATCCTCCAGCTTTTCTTCCTCGTCCATGGATGTGACCAAGTCAACTCTTGTGTCTTCTGGAGAATTGTAAAATCTCACCAAATTAAGGCAAAAAATCGAATTGGAACATATTCAAGCTGCTATAAGCATACGCATATTAAATGGTTAAAAAATTTCCTACTTTTAAACCTTAATGACCACTTTAAAATGTTAATGTGTAATCTGAAAGTGCAGGCAATTACTAAAGTTTAATAGTAGCTTAAAGCTAATTCAGTCTAATAATAAACATGCATCCGAAAATCAAGGTGGACAGTCTATGCTTCAAGTTATAGCCACTCAACTGGCTACACAGCCACCGGATAGAGAATATGCAGAATTAAGTTCCCAAGGTGCACAAAACTAAAAGATTCATAAAAGAAGGAGATTTTTGGCTAGACCATTTTCTTCAAACTGGTTGTCCTCACGTGAGATCAGTTTTCTCCATTTATGGCTGGGAAAAGGTCGTTTGTTTTTTCTTTTTGAACCCCTTTTCTTCTCTGAGTCACTTTCTGAGGACTGAAAAACTTTCAGAGGCGTTTTTAGCCTCTGAAAAGGACAAGTAGGTGCATCAAGCTTGGGTAGAGATTTTGGATCAACCAGTTTTGTTGTTGGGCGAGCTTTTGCAGCCTCTGACAAAGATCGAGCTACTCTATCAACAATTTCAGAAGCAAAATCATCACTAATCTGTTCATCTATAGACACATTGCTCCCGCTTGATGGCCCTGGCTGTTGAAGACCCCGTTCAAAGCCCTTAAGCTTATGAAAGGGAGTTAAAACTCCTTTCCTGATTAATTCATCCCTTTCCTAAAGCACAGACATCAAAATACAAAAAAATAATTGATTCAATCTCTTCAATAATAACATAAGGTTTCATTAACCAGCTAATAGGAAGTAAATCCGAATTAAATATGAACTCACAGTTTCCACAAATCCTGCAGACGATGCATCCAATATTGCATCAAAATCAGCATCATCAGAAATCAAAACCTTTTTCTGAAGCTTATTCTTGTTTCTCCCAGATTTATTGACCTCTTTCGCCTTTCTCTTGCTTCTGAGCTCTTCCTTTACCAAGCTTTCTAGCAAATTTTCCTGCTTTATTTTCCTGGAACTATCACCCTTGCATAAATCTGAAAGTTCTTTCTCAACTTGAGCCTTAGTCCTCTGAAGACTTTGGAGCCGATCCACTGCTAGGGCCTGCTGAAGGGTGATATCATTGGGAGAAACTTCAACCCCACTTGAATTGTCGTCTTTATCCCCTTGTACTGTTTTATCATCATCATCAGAACGGGCATGGTTTTGATTACTCTCAGCATTTCGCACTTCTACAACGGTGGATGCAACAGCATCTATTTCAAACTCTATGGCCCTCAATTTGCTATAGAGCTGTACTTGGCTGCTAGGATGTGTGCTTATAGTTTCAGACTCATCAGGACACTTATCCTCAATGCTCCCTTCTGCTTCACCCTGGTTTTGTGCACTGTTTCTTGCCTGCAGATGAGTATGATATCTCTCAAATTTGAAGCAATTTGAGTAAAACTTAACCACATGAAATATTTTATCATGCCTAAAATAGTAAGAACAAAATCTGGAAAAAACTGCAGAATCAACTAGCCGGTTAGAACTCATTGTCAGAGCTAAATTTACATATTATAGCAGGACAGAACCCATCATAGATGTTTCTCAATTTGCTACTGATTCGAAACAGTGAAAACAGGGAAAAAAATGTACAGCAAGAAGTAACACCATTGACAAAATAAAGCAAGTAACAAATTCTCCCTTACATTGTAATTGCACAATAATAAAAGAATTAACCTCAAACCTTTTCCAAGACATCGCGCTCAATTTCCTCAGGATTTGCAGATGTCACTCCCAAACTAGACAGCAAAAGCGCATCTTCGTCTTCCTCCATTGTTTCTGCTTACAGATGAGAAACCATGGCAAGGCTGAGCAAGTGTCGTCTGCTACGCAATGAAGAAGAGAGGAGTGAATGCATTGTTCAACCACGCAACAAATCCAGTTCACAATCAACTTGTTAAGGCATTGCTCAACTTAAACATTTACATCTCATGTTAGAATTCATATCTATAGTGTTAATATATTTTCTAGTAAATATATGAAAAGATAACACAACAGAAATCAATTCAGCTGAAACAAAGTGGAACCTAACCGCCAAAAGAAAATAATCGTGCGTATTAATTCCTAAGAACACCCGGGAACTAATCACTGCTCCGTTTTCGTGGTTTCATAAGCCAAACCAATCCAATCCAAACAAGCTCTAGACTCACGGTTTTTCCGGATTCTCTCTCGTCGCTGCCTGCTATGCTCTCCTTTCTCTCATCCGTAAATAAATTAAACACCATATCGGAAATAATAATAATAAATAATCGTATTACCTTATAATATATAATATATTATATATTATTCCCGTATAAAAATAAATATTCCGTCATATGTCGTGAAGCGCAAGAAAAATACGACTAGCGACGAGCAGCCATCCGACGTCGTTTAGAAGAAACCCGTTCCGCCACGTACAAGGTACAACACAAACTCCGGCTCGACCAGGTACCAATGACGCGTCGACAATCTACTGGCTGAGTGCAACAGCCAGTGCGGGTATAGAATCACCAAGTCGTTTTGCCGAGAGACCGAGAAAACAATATGACGGACAAAGGAGAACGAGGGAATGAGAAGTCAAACAGCATCGCGGTTCGCGGTATGCAGTTCGCATATGATGGACAATCTCCGCTCTTCTTCGACTTCAATCTCGACGTGCCTCCCGGATCTCGCTGCCTCCTCGTCGGCGCCAATGGATCTGGTAACTGATCGAAGAACTTTTCGTTTTCTTGAAAATTTTGGTACATTTTCTCATCACAAGTGCAGGGAAGACCACTCTGTTGAAGATTCTGGCGGGAAAGCACATGGTTGGTGGAAGGGATGTAGTGAGAGTTCTGAATCGTTCGGCTTTTCATGACACACAGTTGGTCTGTGGCGGCGACTTGGCTTATCTGGGAGGTTCTTGGAGTAAAACCGTTGGATGTGCTGTGAGTTTTGAAATTTTCAACCTTCTTTGTTAAAAACGTTCCCTCGTTAAATTAAGATTTGAGCTAACAACGGAATTTCTAATATAGGAAGGATCGTCTAAATTTCTACTATAGCAAGTGGATTTAGTGCCTAGGAGTTCATTATAATATCTCAAAGCTATTCTTTTCATGGCATCTTGATCTCTATGAATAATCCCCCAATTATTAATTAAAGCGTTGATCTTGTTGGTGATCCAGTGTACTAGCAGGGAATTAAAGAAGAAACTGGTACATTTGTCACCATCTTTGAGTAATTGTACCCTGGCTTTTTGTTTGAGGTACGAATTATGAAGAGAGAGAGCTAGTATGTAATCTTTCAGGGCTTGAACCTCTTGAACCTTTAGCCTAATATTATTGGCGGAGTTGTATACCTCTGATTGGTAATACAGGAGCTGGGTCTTGGCATTCCTAAGCTGTATTTCTGTATTAGGACAGGCCAACCTTTTCAGAATTTTTAGTTTCTCCTTTAAGCTTACTCATCAGTTCTTAGGCTTTACATCCTGAAATAACGCGGTTCATCCCTCTTTCCATAACATCATTAAAACTATCAATATGTAGCATTAGGTTATAAAACTTGAAGGGAGTGCTACTGTGTGTTACAGTTCATACCTTTAATCTTAAGGGGGCTACATTAAGCGTAGCTGGCGAGGAAACAATCCATCCAAAGGTTGTTTACTACACTCGATCAAGCTTCTTCCTCGTGAAGCTTACTCCAACCTGCTTTTTAGACCAGGTGAATATTTGTCTATTAAAACTCAGCCTTGTTATCCCTTGTGAGGAAGTGATAGCAGAAAGCTCATTCCCATTAGTACTTCTGCTAATGGACAGAACTTTGGCTTCTTCTATCTCAAGAATGCAATTAAAATCCCCTCCCAATGGCTAAGGTTGACTGATTGAGCTATAAATTCTTATTAAGTCATTCTAAAGGGAATCCTTTGAAAAGTTAGATTAGCTGCATGTAAGGCAGTAAGTTGGATTAGAGGGGGAGCTTGAATAGGTTGGTAGCTTAGGTATATCAATTGATCTGAGCTAAATACTTCAGTCACTGTTATATGAGAAGGATTGAAACCTATTACAACCCTTCATTGTAGTGGTGTGTGTGATTAGATATGTAGGATTGTTTATTACCCAAAAAACCAAGCTCCTCCTTCAAGTTTACAACTCTTCTTTTAGTATCTAGAAACGCAAACAAAACTATTTTTTAAGATAATATCCTTGAGGCTTTGCTTCTTACGAGGATTATTTAGTCCTCATACATTCCAAATAAGGATTAGATGAGGAAGTACCCCCACCTTTCTTCTTTATGCTGGACTTTCGATTCCCTTTGGATTTTGACTCTGGAGCTACCTTAGTATAGCTGGTCTCATCCACTAGAGCTATCCCCTTAGGATTTGAGTGAATAGAAGGATTTGGTAGATTATTGTCATTCACATTCATTACATTGTGTGTAGTTACCTTACCTAGTACATAGTGTTGTATATTCTTTGTAACTGATGCATTAGGTTCCTCATTATTGATGCGGTTGTTGTATCATCACCAGCCAAACTGTCATTTTAGTTGCCACCTACAAGTAGAACTACTTGTTCACTTATTTGTTTTAGTGTTTTGAATCATAAGCTTTGTAAAATAGATTTAAAAAGCATGATAATGTAGCAACTATGAATAGCCTCTTGAAGGAGCATTGCTTTAGTATTCTCCATTGCATTTGTAAGCATCATGGCTTGAGCTATCGTAACACCATCATTTCCTATCTTTAAACTCATCAAAATTTAATAGGACAGCATTATTTCCTATAAATTGTGCTAAAGAATAAGAAAAATGACACATTCCTTTAAAAACATCAAGATAAACCAAAACAACTATTCTATTTCACAATGAAAGGCAATAGTGCAATTGTATCAAATGGGGTTAAACATTCTAAGTGACTAAAGAATACATTGCGAGACATTGATTATCTTGAGTTATATGTGAATGTATTATTATTTATACCAATTATATCCATCATAATATGTAAAAACAAGTGCACTTATATTTCCACTCTCATAATTATGTTTACCCGATAAAATTTTGGACACCTATTGTTATTCATATTGCTTAAAAACTTGTTTTATAAGCTTCATGCTTTTCTTATTAGAAGTGTTTTAATTATGAAATTGTATCATAAAAACATAATCAATGTTAACTTCTCAATTATAAAATGATTTCAGATACACATATGAAAAATAGAGCTACTTATTTTAGATAGAGAATTGAAGGTTGAATGTTGGATGTATCATTGATTGTTTCAATATAGAAATTAAAAATAGCTTAAATTCTATATTAAAATAATTTAGAAAAATAGTCTTGTAAAGTGATCATTCTTTATTATAGTTTCATTACTTTTATTGTTAAATTGCTCTCAATAAACAATAAGGTTGTTTCCCATTTGGGATAGTGTCATCGCTTAGATCTTTCTACAAAGCTAAACCTCTCTTCCACTTTGTCTCTCCCTCGTCTGTCTAAACCCTCTTCAATAACCGACGACCTTTATCTTTCCAGACCACTGTCTACTCCTTCTATTGACATTAGTTATCTCTCTGTCTCGGTAAAGAAAACAAAATTTCTTACGGTTTTGACAACTGATGCAATATTTGTCTTGCTAATTTGTTCTTGATTTTTGGTTATGATTAGCTAGAGTCTACAATGTTGATCTTTTGGTTCTATTTTGCTTTGTCTATGGGCTTTTAAAAATGTTTTCATCCTTTATAAACATTGTTTCACTGTCTATGTTTCGTGTTAAATTTTATTTCTAAAAATTGCCTCCAGAAATGAAGTAATTTGTTGATGAAGAGGAGCAAACTCATTATGCTCGGTTTCTGAATACTCTTAAGGATTGAATCGTAATCTTCATTGCTTTTACTTTCCTTTTGATGATATACCTAAGTTTTTTAGAAACATTATTGCTTGATTGAATCTCCTTTCAGAGCATTTCTCTAATCATTTGTTAAAAGCACTAGTAATTCATTTTTGCTTATCGATGGAGGGGGGAAAAAGAAGAAGAATAAGAAGAGTTGAAGTGTGCCTTTTGATCAAAACTTTTGTCTGCAATTTGCTTGAGACATGTGAATTTTGGTTTTTTACCACCACAATTGGCTTGACTTCCAATTTTGTACTTGGTCCCAACGCTATAAGAGAAACTCTTAACATCGATAAAATAACGAACACTTGCCATTACAAGCTTGGGAATTTTCAACCCAAATCACCTGCTTGATCAAAGGCTACAATTATTAGTTTGAGTTTCTCGTTGGTAGTTGATCAAGAATGATACAACTCTGCTAGAATGTATCAAGACATGACTCTCAATAGAAAACTTTAGCGTCCTAGGATACGAATAAAGTATCTCATATAAAGAGGTTATTCTCGTTCTCATAGGTCTTTTAAGCATTTTTCTTTGAGTCTTATGTCTTGTATTTAACTTAAAAAATTATTATGTAGTACTTCCCTTTTAATTATTTAACCTAAATATTTTCTTACTTAGCCTAAATATTTTCTTGTAATGATTTGTTTGATTTATTTATGTACTTTTTTTGGTTTGTGTATTTATTTACTTATTTTATCTTTTATTTTTACTCTTCACCTTATTCTATATTTATTTTATTATTTATTTATTACTTGTTTTTATATTTCTATTTATATATATTTATTATTATTATTATTATTATGGTCATCATTATCATCATCTTTTATATCTATTTTTTTTTGTTTTATTTTTAATTTTTATTATTTTAACATGTATATGCACACATATATATATTTTATGTGGGTATATCGGAAACAAACTCTTTATCAATTAAGGATAAGACTGTGTACTACTGGATCTTCCTATATCTTACGTATTAGCGAGACTTTTACTGAGTTGTGGTTATTGTTGTTGAGGTGTCAGTTTTATTTTGGTTTTAGCAAGGGTGAAAGAGTTCTCTCAATATGCCTAAACAAATATTTAATTACTTACTCTTTGAGATGAAATCTCTGGTATTCTAGTTTACACCCATCATCTTGTATGAATCCAATTTGCAGGCGGAACCTATAGTAGGGTTGGAAATTTCATTTGCTATGGGCTAAAAAGCATATTTTGTAAGGAGTCCTGAGGGATAAAAAGCATAATATATAGGAGTAAAATAAAATTTGAAAAATTCCTCTTAGATCCAATACATGATCATTCTTGTGGTTTGTCGTGTTAAAGAATAAGAAATACAAGAAAATGTGAATAGTTTCATTATTCTTTTCAAAGTGTTTGACATCGATTTTACAAAATGCAACTGAATAAGTGCCATAAGTTGAGCCACACAGGTTAACTGCAGCCACGAGTAGCTCCATCCATGGTTGGAATTGTGCCATTATCACTGACATAGTTGATGCAGACATCTATAGCTAAGTTCTTGTTTTAGAACACAATTAGTGGGACTCAGGACTGTTCACCTTTGAAATTGGAGAGAAGTATTTGTCTTTCTTCTCGTCACACTGTCAAGCTGAATTCTTCCCCGCACTAATTTTAATAGAAGTGACTACATGATTTTCCCAGTGAACTGCATTCTCTGAACTTCTAATGTTACTTATTTGCAAAATTCCAGGGAGAGGTTCCACTCCAAGGAGACTTCTCTGCAGAACATATGATATTTGGAGGTAGCTGATACCAGCTTGTGGACTTTAATTTTCTTCTTTTAGCTCCGTTCACTTTGTTCATTTCTTCTCAACGTTCAAGATTTTTTGATAATGTTCAACAGAATTGAGTTTGCATACGTTTCTCTTTTACTGGCAGTTGAAGGGACTGATCCTGTTAGGAGAGACAAGTTGATAGAGCTCCTTGACATTGATCTTCAATGGCGAATGCATAAAGTATCTGATGGGCAGCGTCGGCGAGTCCAAATCTGCATGGGTCTTCTTCATCCTTTTAAGGTATAAGGAACCTTCAGTTGGAGATTAAAGCTAGCTGTGTCTATATATGTCTTTTAGTGGCTGGTTAAACTGAGTGAAGTTTACAACGTGGGAGCTTTGACCTAATACCTTGGGCGACAGGGAAAATTGTTGAAAACCAATGTAGGCAAAGTAACTGTTTCCCAGCTTAGTAACATGTTTATTTTGTTGTTTGTTCAATTATCTTTGAAGTATTACTGTTCACTGATCAGGAGAAAAAATGCTAATTGCAGGTCCTACTATTAGATGAGGTTACAGTTGATCTTGATGTTGTTGCTAGACTAGATTTGCTCGAGTTCTTCAAGGAAGAATGTGAAGAGGTAGAACTTTAGTAGAATTTGGATCTGCATGCTTGCATCAGACATATCTTAAATGAAGGGTTACCGAGTAGGAGGATCCTGATTTGCTTATGTCACTTGAGAAGCAATCCAATGGTCGTCAATCAATAATTTTTTCTGTAAGCAATTGTGACAAGTCATGTGAATATAGATGGTCGGATTAAATAATCATCCCCCCAAATAAGTACTTCTGTTATTTTAAATAGTATTGTTTGGCATGAATGTACTCAATGATTGTATCAATGGTCTTTCATAGAATACGATCACTAACTGATTCCTGTTAATTCACACAATTCTGTTCATTACAGAGAGGAGCTACAATTGTTTATGCTACACACATATTTGATGGACTAGAGACTTGGGCAACGCATCTAGCTTACATCCAGAATGGTGACCTGAAAAAGGCTGAGAAGTTAACAGATGTTCATGAGTTGAAAATTTGTGCCAATCTGCTTTCAGTTGTAGAGTCCTGGCTCCGTACTGAAACTAAACATGAGAAAAAGAAACCCACCATGCCTCCTGCCCAAAGCCAAAGAACTTCTCCTTTTGGCATGTCCTCCAGACACATGGCATACTATCGATGATGTATCCTAAGCTTATTACCATTGATGCATTCTTATGTCTTATATTGTGCATGCAAAGGGGAAATTCTTTCTGGTTGCTCCCAGTAGAAATCAGGAAATATCCCACTGGAATGTTTATGCTTGAGAGACGTGTCTTCTTTTACAGAATAGTGAATCAAATCATCATCCACACGTTTAAATAAACCCGATCTATCCTGAATAAGATCCAGTTGAGGAAGTACTTGCATGGAAAAAAGATTCAGTGAGGAACTTACTGCCTGTTCCTTTTGGTCGTAAACATTTCTGTACCCTTTTGTTTTTGTTTAGGGAGTGCCTGCAGCAAAACAATGCATCGATCTGGCCTTCATCTTTGTATCACTTTCTGCTGTTTTATCCGGGAGGGGTTGGCACGAATGTACAAAAGGAAAAGAACCTGAAGTGACGAGGTTGTACTGGAACAATATTTACAAAAGAAAAAGAACCTGAAGTAACGAGGTTGTACTGGAACAATATTTACAAAGAACTAGTCTTTCTGCTTTCTAACATGCCATGAGTCTATGCTGTAACTTCTCATATCATTGTGCCAAACTGTTAGTTGGAAGTCAACTTGACTCTACAACCTCATCTACAGCGCACTCGAAACCTTGTCATACATCGGATTGGATAAATCTAATATTGATGACTACTGTCCTAAGTCAACCGAATTCGAAGAAAACCCAACTTTTTTATGCTTCCTTGCCTCTATCTTTCATCCACATGTTCCATATTCTTGATCATCAGTGTCTTCTGGGCAAGACACTTGCGGTTTGCTACATGATACTCCATCTTGTCTTTGCATTCTGTTACAGCATTAAACAAGGAAGATAAAAAAGACGTGTGAGGCAACGTTATCAAGTATTATATACTAAGTGCGAACGGGATTGTCGTTGTCGTGCCTAAGTGTCCTAATCCAACGACTCCAATTTATTCCCATCATCGAACGGTATGGTCGTCCTCTTCTTCTTTGCTTCATTTTCTCAGCATGCATGACTCACGAGGGATTGAATGTTGGTGAAGCATGTGGCTAAAATTAGAACTGAATTGACTGAGTTTCATTAAGCATTTAAGTATCTGTTTAGTTCAGGTCTTGGAAATTGGCAATACTTAACATTAAATGCTCTTCCCATCAAATGATCTCAATCACGTCACTTTGAAAAAAGTAGGCCATAATTCACTCACAAAAACCGAAGAATGTTACAATTGGGAAAAGAGACACCGACATCTTTTATCTCAATGTTCTCTCTGTTTCTCGATTGTTCGATCTCTGCAGTGAAGAGGAACCAATAACTGCAAAAATGGCCCGCATTGCAACTACAACTACAGCTAACAAGCTAGAGCAATATAGCAAAGAGCGGGAAAAGGAAGAGAACGTGTCGACTGTCGATGACGAGGACACTAGTGTTCAAGTCGCTCCAATCATCGAGCTAGAAGAGGCCACTGTAACCATAGGAGGAGAAGAAAAAGATCTTATTCTTGATCTGTGAATAGTGTCTGCATATTCGTTCTCAATGTTATAATTGTTGGGAAAGGGGGTGTCGGTCACGCAGCGGCAACAAAATCAGAACCAATAAACCTTTCCCTGTGTGAACAACCATAACTAATCCAACAAAAAACAGCAACCAACAACTCATTAATGCACAAAATTAAGCAGCAAGAAATAAATAACACAGTCAATTTTTACGTGGAAAATCTCCCTCAATGTGAGAAAGGAAAAATCACGGGACCTAGTCCAGTCAAGAAAAACTCCACTATCATCAATCAAATTAC
>JAOSBM010000004.1:13908802-13925789 GCA_027568955.1 Erythroxylum tenue
ATCTGGGTAGAATTAGTAAAAATTGTCTTCTTGAAAGTTGTATAAGATCTTTCTAGCTTTCCATCGATATGAAGTTTTTGATTTTTGGATGTCGGTAGGGGAAGATATGATTGTTACAAGTTAGGATGCTGCATATGATTTTTATTTGTGATAGCTATGGTGAATGATGGGAAATTGGGGTTTTGATGATCCAAATGAGTTGAGATTTGAGAATTTTGTCAGATGAATTTGATGTTTGAGTTGTTATGAAGTGTTTTGGGATTAGAATAAGTGAATTTAGGAAGATTATGAGTGTATATGGTGTTAGGATGGATGTTGGAAGCATTGGAGGGGCTTTAGAGGGGTTTGGGGAACCCCTATGTCCGTTAAACAGACATTAACGGACCTTCTCAGGTGTAAAAACACCCCTTGGCCAATCTATATCCGTTTAACGGACATGGATGTCCATTAAACGGACCTTCACGGGTCATTTTGGGCTCTTCAACCTGATTTATGTCAGTTAAACGGACCTGGATGTTCGTTTAACGGACATCCACTGGACAGCTTCAGGAAATTGTGATTTTTGACCCTTCTAGAGTCAGAATCTCACTTTGTGGTCTTCATGAAAGTTGGAGATATAGAAATCTTATTTCAAATGGTCCAAAATTGAACTCAATCCGACATTTATATTGAAAGTTATGGCAATCGTTCCAAGGTAGGTACGAATTGATTTGAGGTAATAACATGATCTATTCTTTTGGGCATAACTCCCTCATCTGACCTCCAAATGAAGTGATTCTTGAAGCAATGGATTCCTAAGCCATGTATCTACCTTTCCATGAAAAATGGTATCTTTTGGAGTTATTTTGAGAAAGTTTACATTAGAACGAGTGAGGGGTCGGTTAGGAGAGCATAATTGGAGTATGTGTACGCTTTAGCTTTTTAAGTATATCTTGAGCTATAGAGCTCCAATTGAGATGCTTCTTGTTTCAAATCAAACTAGAGACTTAGAGCTACAATTTCTATGAAGAACTCAAGTTGTGATTTTGATATTTGACTGGTGTGGACACACCACTCTTGTGAAAGCTGGCTAATGACCCTTCAGGAAAAGAAGCACAAGGTTTATGTTTCTGGATGTTGGGCTCCAAAAACGGCGTCCAACATTATGCAATGGAACAAGGTTGGTATGCAAACAACTAAAAGATCATACAATTTCTACCGAAATTGTTTTTGGACCTCACAAAGGAAAATTCATTTTTATACCTAAAATTCCTTTACAATATTCAGAGAATGAAAAAATGGAATTCCTTTCATCATAACACAATTTCCAATTTGTTTGTGTTTTGCGATGACCGTAAACAAATCTCAAGGTCAAACACTTGATCATGTAGGAATTTATCTTCGTCAACCTGTATTCTCACACAGACAACTATAAGTGGCTCTATCAAGAGCTCGAACTCCTGAATCAGTTAACGTTCTTATTATTCCTGGAACTTTTGAATCTTCAGACTTCGATAAAAAAAACAAGAAATATTGTTTTCCGTGAAATTTTTCAATTTTTCAAATTATAAAACATCAAATTTCCTCAAAGGTTTATTACTTGTTTCTTTAATCAGTTCACATAATTTAATTTCATATGAATAATTCTTTCTCTTCACTTGACCATTTAACATATTCTTTCAGCATGGAAAACCGTTTATTGATGAAGGATATTTTCCCTGGCGCACAATGGTGGTCTTGTGAAATAATAGTGCTAGAAAAACAACATATCATCGCTTTGCCTGCTACACCATCTAAAAGGCAAAAGTTTATCTTCTGCGATTTTGAGGTATATCAATTACACTTTCTTCCTTTTACATTTTAAAAACTTACCTATTAATAATTTCTTTATAACTAACAGGGATCACAAGTTGAGGTATCACATTCAACAATGATATCCAACGAATTGGCAACATCTTACAGCCATGTAAGAAATATATCATTTCTAATGCGATTGTGAAATCAATTCCACCTCAATACCAAACCAAATATTTGAAAATACAGTGGATTATTACAAGCCGCACTATCATCGAGCCTGTGACAGAAAACGAAACAATCATCCCTATCAAATTCAACTTCACACCTTTCAAGAATCTCATGGACTGCGTTAATGACAAGCAAAAATCAGTTGGTTAGATGCTTAATATATTTCTTCATACAATGTTCACAATTTTTTTTAAAACTAATTACATTTAAAACTAAAAAAGAAATCGTCAAAGATGGAAGAGCTTCAATTGTACAAAAATTTGTTATCACCAACAAAAAGTAATTTTAATTCTTTGTCTTTCTTAATATTTTCCATGAAAGTTAAAAAATAAACATTTTTCTAACATCTCTTGTTTTTTATTAGGCACCAAACCGTCATACTATCACTGTGGAATTCTTTTGTTGACAACGAGGGCCAACACATTACGGAATCCCTTCACTCTTATCCAATTATTGTCTGTAGAAGGCTCAAAGTCAACTTCTATAATGATATTTTTTCCTTCCTCATAATATTACGTATTATTATTTACCTTTTTATTCTATCTTAAAATTACAATTTCAAATGTTAGGTGTTGCATTATCAACGTGGTTCGACTCAGCAATTCTCGTTGACCCACCAATACATGAAGTTACAGATTTTAAAAATTGGTAATCCATTATGTTACGCACAACATTTCAAATATTTCGTTACAAATTATATAGGAATTTTTTAAATTTCTTATATTTTCATCTATATAATTATTATGTTACAGAGCACGACGAAATAATAAGAAAATTAAAAACCTCGTTAACGAACGATCTTACCTCAAATATAATCCTGATATATCTTTTGGATCTCAGCAAAAAATCACCAAAATCATGTTTCTAAATTCTACCCCCAACGTAATCACATTTACATATTCCTATTCAATATTTAATTTAAAGCTTGCTTCTCTTAATCTTCTTACCGGTTTTTCCCCAGATATCATGGATTCAAGGTAAAATTTCCTTTCAACACATTTTACAAAAATACTGGTATATAGCATGCAAAAAATGCTTTCGCTCTCCGACTACTACATATGGAGTTCTTTTCACTTGTAATTCTTGTAGAGAAAAACTAACAGATGAACCAAGGTTTCTCCCTTCTATTTTCAATCTTCGATTTGTTGCTTTCTTCTTCCATCTAAATTTTGTAATTTTGACATTACTTTCTTACTTACATGTCACCTGTGCAACTTTTTCACTACACTCATCACCTTTTCGCTAACATCTATTTTACTGTACATATAAATTCTTTTTTTGTTCTATTCTAACTTTACTGTACAGGTGCCGATATGACATAGATTTGACTGGCGAAACAAGAACTATCACGGCTTTGATTTTTGGCAACCTAGCTGGAAAACTTTTAAATTTCACCGCCCTTAAAGCTATGCAATATTCCAATGAGGTTATATTTTTCCTTCCATCTTTCATCTACATTTCCAATTTAATACGCCGCCAAATATCTTTATGTAGTTATTTCACTCACAATAGACATTTTTTATTTTTATTTTAAGAACGTGGATCTCCCGTTAGAGAACCTACACACATAATTGAAAACCGATACGTTTCTTCTCCATGTCAAACTAGCAAACATTCAGTCATCAGATGCAGTGCAACAATTTATTGTTGTTTATTACCAGAAAATTGATGCTCACGAACTAGAAGAGCCTTCACTTTCGCCCATAAAAAATTTCCAACCTTCAACTGATGATCAATATAACAATGATGAAATTACACCTCTAACAATCTCAGGTCTTTTTTATTCCTCCTTAATTTTTATTTCATCTTTAACATGATCGTTTATTATTTTTGTATCCACCATTTCCTTTCTAGTAATCTCACCTTATATCACCTACCTAATATAATTTCATTTCTTATATTTTCAGAACATATTACTGAATCTTCTTCATTAGTTAGACAATGCCTTGATAAAAGATTCAACCATGCTCAAAACAAATCACCGTCAAAAACTGATAAGCCAATTAGCAATATTTAATGTACATCGCAATCAGATGCACAATCAAATGCAGACACTCGTCGTAATAGGGAAAAACCAAAATTTTCATGAACTTTTCATGTCAGACCAACCAGATAGAATCACTACTTTACCTTTTGTCGTTTTACTTCATACCATCTAAAACTTGGATATTGTGGTGTGTTTTGAATGACTTCAGATGGTATAGAAGTTAATCTACCTATTCAAATGTGGTTTGAAGTTTGAATTTGAATTGTTCAGTTTGAATTATTTTTGGGTTACATAACCTATTTCTGTATGTTTTAAACCAAATTAAACAATATAGAAATAAATATAAGTGCTCAAATGTATGATGAATGGGTTCTTATTTGACTTTCAAATCTAATTTTCCGTTCTTCAATTCAAGAGACCACGATTTCTACAAAAAATAGTTACTATTAACATTATTACTATTATTATTATTATTACTATACATATATATATAATAATAACAAATAAATACATTACTAATTCATATTAATTAACATATTTATGAAAAAAAATTATTACTGCTATTATAATTTAATTACAAAATTCTAAAATTTTCTTATAATTTAATTACAAATTTTTTGTTTTTATATTAATTTCAATTAAATTGACATAGCTTTGTTAGTGCGGATTTGCGCAATACAACTATGGTAGTATATATATATAAAACAAGATAAAGAACGGACAAGTATAAATGGGTGCGTATTGCGCACCCAGACACAGGCAAAGCCGCCAAGTGAATCCCCGTGGTCTGGGATTTGGGTCGGGTTGACTTGACTATGAGATCCCAGTCTAGGCTTATTAGTATTTGTTAATTGTCACTGTCAAGTGTCAGTTTTAATAGTCATGAAGTTTACGCGCAAATCAAACGCAAGCTCACTGTTTTTTTTAATCTATTAAATTAATTTCCATTTGCATTGAAGGAGAGGAAGAGAGAGAAAGCGTAAATGGTGCGTTTTTCTGTGTGTGTAATTTATGTTTTATTTTTCTCGTCATAAATCTCGCGGTAACCCGATTTCTCTGCTAATCTCACGCCTCTCTACCCCAATTTCTTCATTTAGATTCTGTTCTCTTCTACCTTTGTTAATCATCCCTTTCTTATGTTTTCAATCTCTTCCCGATTTCTTCTTCTATAAGCTAAGCCAAATTATTAAAAGAAAAGGTATGAATGAGGAAGTAGTTTTGTTTGCTGTTGTTTTGTTCATTTTCGGAGAAAGACGACAAGGTTGTTATGCTCGTTGGTGTAATTTTGGAATGTTGTTTATTTTGCAGGTTACGTATTTGATTTTTATTAGTGTATGGAGGAGAAAAAAATTGGAGCAAGTCTCAAGTGGTAAACCAAAACTTCAGGGAAAAAAAAAATGGATTCAGCTAGGAGTTGGTTTCAGAAGTTTCAACCAAGAGACAAGGTGAGAGGTTCCAGTAGAAGGAAGGACCAATTTGACGAAGACAAAGACGTCTCCTCCAACTCCAAGTATGATATGGACGACGAAGCTCTCTCAAATATCACCAAGCAGAAAGCTGCTGCCGCTAAGCAGTATATAGAGAACCATTACAAGGAACAAATGAAGAACCTTCAAGAGAGGAAGGAGCGGTAACGCCTTACCCACCAACTTATATGTATATTAGGTGAAGATGGGATTTTGGTAATAGTTGCAATTGATGGTGTTTCTTGCTCTTACTCTCTTCTTATTTTGATAGACGAACCATACTGGAAAAGAAATTGGCTGATGCAGATGTTTCTGAAGAAGATCAGAACAACTTACTGAAATTCCTGGAGCAGAAGGAGACTGAATACATGCGCCTTCAAAGGCATAAAATGGGTGTTGATGATTTCGAATTGTTGACCATGATCGGTAAAGGGGCGTTTGGTGAGGTATGTTTTCTTGCTTGCTGGCTGTATTGTGTCGTCCTTTTCGTTTACATTGTCTTTCTTACTCTTTGGTTTTGTTTGTTAATCTGCATCTTTAAGGATGTGCTGTTATGCTGTTTCTCAGTGCATGATCTTAAAAATATAGGACTATCTATAATTCTGCTCTTTTGGTTCTAACTTCTCTGTTCTGGTCATATGGTTTTGGCCCTTGACACTGGATATGACTGTAATTGATGGGAATTTTCTTTGGAGCTTCTAAGGAGGTCGTTGTGGAATTCATGTATATTACTTGATAGGGCCAATATTAGAACGGTATTGTTGTGTACTTAGAGAGGAGATAAATTATTTGGCTCTCTCTATCAATTGGTTTTCATT
Organism: Erythroxylum tenue; assembly: GCA_027568955.1. Taxonomy (NCBI): domain Eukaryota; kingdom Viridiplantae; phylum Streptophyta; class Magnoliopsida; order Malpighiales; family Erythroxylaceae; genus Erythroxylum; species Erythroxylum tenue. Next base: position 13,915,078 of record JAOSBM010000004.1, read on the forward strand.
TCCCAAGTAGTATGATATTTGCAGATGTGTTTACGTGAAAGAGACAAAAGTTCTCTTTTGTAGTTCAACCAAATCTGGGCATTGGTAGGAAAATAGATATGCAATAACCAAAAGTGGCTTACCTCTGGAAACGTGACGCTAGTTTTTTTTTTTCATCCCAAATTTAGTATATTATGGGTTCTTGATTTTGACCGAGAAGTTTATAGGGGGTGGGTTGTTTTTGTGGTCAGGTCAGAGTCTGCAGAGAAAAAACAACCGGCAATGTGTATGCTATGAAAAAACTCACGAAATCAGAGATGCTTCGAAGAGGCCAGGTATGCATTTTGAAGGCTGGCTAATGGTGTTAACACAAATCTTTATGGTATACTTTCTGCAATAGGCTAATAGCTTGTAATGTTAAATAGGTTGAGCATGTGAAAGCTGAAAGGAATTTGCTTGCAGAAGTTGACAGCAATTGCATTGTCAAATTATACTGTTCCTTTCAAGATGATGAATATCTTTACCTTATTATGGAATATTTACCTGGTGGAGATATGATGACTTTACTTATGAGAAAAGATACCTTGACCGATGACGAAGCTAGATTTTATGTTGCAGAAACAGTTTTAGCCATTGAATCTATTCATAAACACAACTACATCCACAGGTTTGTGTGGAAAATGGTAAATGATTACGTGAAAATTTATGTGCATGGAGAGTGAATTGGACAATATATAACTTAAATTAGACACACCTTTTTGTTGATGTCTATCATACAGGGATATCAAGCCCGATAACTTACTTCTTGATAAATATGGGCACTTGAGGCTGTCTGATTTTGGACTTTGCAAGCCATTAGATTGCAGTACCATTCAGGAAGGGGACTTTTCAGTAGCAACTAGCAATCCTAATGGAAGTGCACAGAGTGAAGAACCCTCCACAGGGCCAAAACGCACACAACAAGAGCAACTACAAAACTGGCAGAAGAACAGGAGGACGCTTGTGAGTTCTGTCATTGTGTTTCTCGAATTCTATATCTGTTTCTTCCTCTTTTATCTATGTGTCTATACCCTGTTTCCTTCTCTCATATCTGCATATGGATATCCATGCATGCGTTTCTTTATTTTGTTATCTCAATGTTGGTGTTGAATAATGAAAGCCTTAAATTTGTTTTTGTTGCACTATCTTTATGGTTGATTTAAAATAGCTGGCTTGAGTTTAAGTATATTCTTTCTCTTGCTTGACCAGTGGAGATTTTTGCTTGTTGGTGGTTGACTGTTTTATATTCATTAGACATAAAAAAAAAAGGGTTTTGTTTCTTCTTTTATCTATTGTATTTGATATGTGGCAGGCTTATTCTACCGTTGGTACACCTGACTATATTGCTCCAGAAGTTCTCTTAAAGAAAGGCTATGGCATGGAGTGTGATTGGTAAGTACAGCTGCACTTTTCCATTGCACAGGCATTTCAACTTAAGATGCTTTTTCTCTCTTGTATCACTTTGGGATTGTAATTTCTGTTTAAAGCCAAAAATAAGTTAATGTATATTGAAGCTCTGATCATATACAATGTGCAATAGTATGATGTAACTTCTTTCCTTTGCATGCTATACTTAGTAAACTGATTTTTTTAGATGAATTGGATGATTGGTGACTGCTTGTGTCTTTTTTATAACTAATATCTGGTGCTTGGACTAAGAATGATATCCAATCCTAGGTGGTCACTTGGCGCAATTATGTACGAAATGCTTGTGGGATATCCACCTTTCTATTCAGATGATCCAATGACCACATGTAGGAAGGTAAGTAGATGCACCTAATTTTTTATTTTATCTTTTACACAAGCCTGGATGGTAACTGTAATTTTCTAAAGCATACTACTATACTTTTGGTTTTTCCCTTGAATTGAGTGATCTAGTGTAGGATATGAAAAGCATCCAACCCTACTGCTCAGAAAGCCAAGTATGATTAATTTTTCTCTCGCCTATGCCTCAAGTGTATTCATACTTTGCCGTCAAGTGTATTCATACTTTGCCGCTAAGACCATGTCAGAAATTAAGCAGAAAGTGTATTTCCTTGTGTATCTGTTACAACACTACTAGCTATATATATATACAAAAACCGCATCTGTTATAGCACTACTAGGTATATATACACAAAAACCTAGTATCCAAATCTGGTAGATACCCATAAAACATGGAGTATCTTATCGGAATCTTAGCCAATCCTATCAAAATCATAACCAATAATATCCTAACTTAAGGATACAATTTGTTACAATATATTTTCCTACAATGGTCTCCTAACTATACGGTTTTTCCACATTCCAAGCATGGATACAATAGTCTGAAAAAATTGAGCTGCTTAATCCTGTAAGAATATCAACAAGTTGACCATGTGTAGACACATAAGGAGTACAAATCAGTCCACTCTCCAGCTTCTCCTTGATAAAGTTCCTGTCGATTTCAATGTGCTTGGTTCGGTCATGTTGCACCGGATTGTGAGCTATACTTATCCCAGACTTGTTGTCGCAATAGAGTCTCATAGGGCCGTCCCATTTAACTTCAAGTCTTCAAAGATGATCTTTAACCAAAGTTGTTCACATACAACTTGAGCCATTGCCCGGAATTTGGCTTCTGCACTTGATCGAGCTACCACTCCTTGTTTTTTACTTCTCCATGTCACAAGGTTTCCACCAAGGAAGATGCAATATCCTGAAGTCGATCTTCTATCGACAATTGAACCAGCATAATCAACATCAGTGTATGCTTCAAGTACCAATCCCCATTCCTTTTAAACAAAATACCTTTCCCCGGTGTTCCTTTGAGATAATGTATTACTCTGTGATCTGCTTGCAGATGAACTTTCTTCGGGTTATGCATGAAATGACTAATCACACTTACAGCATATGCTATATCTGGTCGTGTGTGAGATAAGTAAATGAGTTTCCCTACCAGGCGTTGATACATTTCTCTATCTACTACTGCATCCTCCTTTGCCTTTCCTAGCTTAAGATACGGATCCAAGGAAGTACTTGCTGGTTTGCATGTTGTATTGCCTGTTTCTTTGAGAAGAGCTGTAACATACTTCTGTTGAGAGATAAAAGTTCCAATCCTAGAGTGAGCAACTTCAATCCCAAGAAAATACTTCAGCTTTCCCAATGTCTTGATCTCAAATTCCTTAGCCAAACATTGAGTCAAAAACTTTTTTCCTTAACACCTTCTCTTGTTACTATTATGTCATCAACATACACCAAAAGAGCTGTAAATCCCTCTGAGAGGGAGTGTTTAATGAATAGTGTGTGGTCTCCTTGGCTTTGTTTGTATCCCACGGCCAACATAACTCTTGCAATTCTACCAAAGCATGCCCGTGGTGATTGCTTGAGGCCATACAATGCCTTTTTCAATTTACACACAGTATGAGTAGTTAAGTTATTCTTATAACCAGGCGGAACCTCCATGTATATCTCCTCCTCCAGATCTCCACGTAAGAACGCATTATTGACATCGAACTGTTGCAAATTCCAACCAAAATTAGCTGCAAGTGACAACAACACTCTACCTTTGTTCATCTTTGCAACAGGAGCAAAGGGCTCTAGATAATCAATTCCATAAGTCTGAGTATACCCCTTCGCCACCAACCGTGCCTTGTATCTCTCAATCGACCCTACTGCTCTATACTTCACCGTATACACCCACTTACAACCCACCGGTTTCTTTCCTGCCAATAACTTAACCAACTCCCATATTTTGTTCTTCTCTAATGCCTCCATCACTACATTCATAACTTGTTTCCATTTTCCAGTAGACAAAGCCTCATATAGGTGGTAGGAATGGTGATGGTATTCAGGCTTAGAAGGAAAGCTTTATGAGATGATGAAAAATTCTTAAACGATAGAAAATGTTCAAGAGGGTATAATGGTCTTTTTGTACGCTCTGGTTCCTTTCCTGATAGCAATTGGAAGGTCCTGGTCATTGTTATTCTCATGAAATTCATCTTGTAATGCAGAGTTAGAAATTGTTACCCCATTCAAAGGATTGGAGTTGGACTTTGGACTTGCATAGGTTCCGGGATGGTTGTATTCCTTCTTGTGTATGCTTTACCTTTTCCAAATCTTACATCAGGTTTTTCTTATGGTTCATTGGATGTTTTGGATGAACAAAGAGGTGCGGAAGAATCAGATGAACAAGGAGGTGCGGAAACAAATGTAGGAGAATCAAATGGAGTTTTAGACAATGACAGATCAAGCAAAAAATCTTCCTTATCTTCTCTAGTTAAATCCTTCCCCTGGAGATAAGGATTGGTAAAATGAGGCTATTGTTCATTGAATGTGACATCTACTGAGACATAGAATTTCTTTGATGGAGGATGGTAACACCTGTACCCTTTCTGCATTGACGAATAACCCACAAAGACACACATTAGGGCCCTTGGATCTAATTTCCCCTTGTTTTGACTGTGAACATGGACAAAGGATGTGCACCCGACGAATTTAGGGACCAGGTTATTTGCACTGTTTAGGTTTGGGTAAAAAGCTGAAAGAATGTCCATAGGACTCTTAAAACCTAAGGTTCAAGAGGCAAGCGATTTATGAGATGAGTGGCGGTAAGAATTGCTTCTCCCCAAAAAACTTTAGACACATGGTTTTGAAATAACAGGGCTTGGGTTTTTTCAAGGAGGTGCCCATTTTTTCATTCTGCTACCCCGTTTTGTTGTGGAGTTCTTACACGAGAAGACTTATAGATTATTCCCTCTTTTTGGAAGAATGGGGTAAGAGTTTGATTAAAGTAGTCCCTGGCATTATCTAACCTAAATCTTTTGATATTAACCCCAAACCCCAAATTGATTCTTGATCATGGAATAGAAGTTTGGGAGTACGGTACTAACATTAGACTTATGTTTGAGCATAACATGTAACACGTGTTATGTGTATAATCATCAATGAAAGAAACAGACCATTTTGCCCTAGAAACATTATAGTATATGGACCCCAGATATCACTCTGAATGAGATAGAAAGGAGCAGAACTTCTTTCATTACTACTTGGAAAAGGTACACATTTGTGTTTAGCAAGTTCACACACCTCACAATGAAAATTTTCAACATCTAAACCTTTAAACAAAGAGGGAAACATAATCTTAACAATCTTAAATGATGGATTCCCAAGTCGACAATGATGAAGCAAAATTTCTCTTTATTGGAAGAAACAAGTTCTGAAATAAAGGATTGTGGTAACCTACTCTTGGTCATGTTCAGTTGGCTTGGTGTTTCTAGATAGTAAAGGCCATCTCGTTCCCTAGCACGTCCAATCATCCTCCTTGAATCCGTGTCCTGAAATACACAATAGTTACTGTAAAAAATTACATTACAAGATAAATCTTGGGTGAGTTTCTGTATGGAAACAAGGAAGGTTTGTGGACAATTTAGGAATGTGAAGGACATTTCGTAGAATTACTGATGGGCTTATTTTGACATCACCTATACCGGCTATGTGGTTAAGGATCCATCAGCTATGGCTATTTTCTTATTGCTTGGACATGGGGAGTAGGTAAAAAAGGTACTAGATGAGTGGGTCATATGGTCAGTTGCTCCTGAGTCCATGACCCAAGAGTTAGTGAAGGTTGTATCCAAGGCATTTAATCCAAGAGAAAGAGGAAACTCACCTGAATATGCCAAAGAACAAGTACCTGAAGGCTTTTCAGTTTTCCCAAGGCTGCTAATAGGTGATCTCACCCTCTCAATTTCTTCTCTGTTGAGACTACTCGGCTCTTGTGATATTGATTCGTCTTGTGATACAATAGCAATGTGCACCTGTCCATTGTTTCGTGGTTGATCTCCCTTCTAACCCCACTTACGGCTTTGAGAACATTTCTCACGTGTATGTCGATGTTTCTTGCAATAAGTACACCATAATTCATCACGGTTTTGAGGCTTTGTTTGATTATTCTTCCTTCCTTCAAAAACTGCTCCTCTCTCCGTATTTGTGGTCGATTTGCTATTACCAGCCACCATAGCTGAACTGTCAATGATTTGCAATTCAAGCATCAGCCCTCTCCTACTTTCTTCACTTCGGATTAAAGCCACTACCTCATTAAAACATGGAACCTCCGGCTTCCCAAGAATTTGTATCCTTGATCAAATTCTGGATTCAGTCCAACCAGAAAATCATAAATTCTATCCTGTTCAGTGAAGGTTTTTAGAACTGCTGCATCTTCGGGACACTTGGTTTTTATCACCTGGTAGTGATCCAATTCCTGCCACAAGGATTTCAATGATTTGCATATTCCGTGACTGTTTTGTTTCCTTGTTTTGCAGCAACAGTTTTCACCTTTACTTCATACACTTATGTCGCATCTCTAGCCTTGGAATAAGTTTGTTGGATTGCTTCCCATATGTCCTTGGCAGTGGCCAAAAACATACATGTCTCACTGATTTCCGGGACCATAGAGCCCCACAACCATGCCATAATCATAGCGTCTTCTTCATCCCATACTTCAAATTGCGGATCCCCTAGTTTTGACCTTATACCCGTGAGATGGCTAATCTTCCCCTTTCCTTTCAGCACAGTTTAGGTGAGTTGAGACCATTTGAGATAATTTTTTCCATCTAATCTGTAGGTAGCTGGAATGCTCTGCAATTCTCCAGGTTGTTGGGTTCGGAATACCTCTTCTGATTGGGTTTTGGAAGTCTCCCCACTCTTAATCGTAGGCTCCTCGATTTCTGACATCTTGCTTGACAAGATACTGGGCAATTAAGGCCAAATTGTGTGGGAGACAGAAGAAGAGGAACAGAACCTATGGAAGGAAAAAAAATGTCAGCAATGAAGGCTGGAAAAATATGGTGATGAAGACCAGAATATGGTCAGGTTATCGGAACCTAAAGCTCTGATACCATGTCAGAAATTAAGCAGAAAGTTTCTTTCCTTATGTGTATCTGTTACAGCACTACTAGCTATATATATATACAAAAAACTAGTATCCAAATCTGGTAGATACCCATAAATCATGGAGTATCTTATCAGAATCTTAGCCAATCCTATCAGATTCTTGACCAATAATATCCTAACTTAAGGATACAATATGTTACAATATATTTTCCTAAACTAGTCTGCTAACTATATGGTTTTTCCAAAGACCATCATTTTCTGATGTTACAATTGATTTTTACTGAACTGAAACTAATCTCTTATATGGAGTTCCTAAGTCATGTTTTTGCCAGATTAGTATCTAATCTGATGGTTCATAGATTGACTATGGTGGATTTTTGTGGTGCATTTGACGGGCTATTAATCTAGTCTTACAGTATCAGTAAGGCAATCTATCTATCTGGATTTTTATCTTGGTGGGGATGGGACTCCCCCTTGTTATGTTTCAAGCTTGTTGCAGAATGCTGTTTTCCAACTATTTTCCTTACCAACAAACTTCTGAAATTCTTTCCAAAGCAAATGAGTATAGAACTTTGAAATTACTGGAAAAGAAAATATCAAGTAGTGTTTTAATTTATAATTTTCTTTTCAACAGATTGTAAACTGGAGAACCCATTTGAAATTTCCAGAAGAAGCAAAATTATCTCCTGATGCAAAGGACCTTATTAGCAAACTTTTATGTAATGTCAACCAGAGATTAGGATCAAAAGGAGCAGATGAAATAAAGGTGTTGTATGGTGTGTCCTTTTCTGAATACTTTGGATTTGCTGGATAAGCAATGTGGATACATTGAATTCCTTCTTCTTGAGTTCCACTTTGCAGGCTCATGCATGGTTTATTGGTACGGATTGGGACAATCTTTATCAGATGGAAGCTGCTTTTATCCCTGAGGTCAATGATGAGCTGGATACTCAAAACTTTGAGAAGTTTGAAGAGGTATTGACTTATAAATTTCTGATTGATTCTGGTTAGACATTTCGGCAATGATTCCTATTGCTCATTACGCTTGTTTCTTTTTCCTTATCTTTGGCTCTATAGTCTGAGCATCAGACTCAAACTTCATCAAGAAGTGGTCCATGGAGGAAGGTCAGTTACATACATTTTATGAATTCCCAGCCTACGGATTCATATTTTGTAACGTCTTCTTGCTTCTATTCAATCCATTTGTAACCTTTAACTGTGAAGTGTTTCAGTTGTAATATCTTTTAGAATCTATTTCACTTAATTGAAATAAAGAGTTACTATCTGAATCTCGAGTAAATGGAATATCAAGTTAAATGCTTTTCTTCCATTGTTATTCCAGTTCTGTTCATGGATAATTTGGTATTGTGACCTTGACTTCATTTTAACCGTAGACAGTTCTTTTCAATGGTTTGCCCATTAGCTTAAAATTTGTGGCCAGCATATCGTAACTTAAAATGTTGTTGATTGTGAGTAGATTATTTGCCTAGGATCATTTCGATTGTTAGTATGACTTTGCTTTTACATTTGTTCAAGGGCTTCTGTTATGAGATTATACAAATGTTTGTAGAGTAAGTTTAATAGGATAAAAAAGGAACCTATGAACATCAACATTTTCTTTATGGAAGGCATTATTCTTGAATATATGCTTATAGGATATCAGGCTAGTGAAAGAACAGAAGTTATATGTGGATTTTGAAATATTAAAAATGATGGACGTTGATCTTTTTATTTTACCCTACTTTTTTCTGCTAGATAATGAAAGATATATAGTCGTTACTGTCCTTACTGATTCATACATTGCTTTGAAGAGCTTTGCATGTTGTGCCCAGTGAAACATAGTTTATGAACTTTTGCTGCGAAAGTCTTTCCCGTGTGAATCCCGGCGAATGTTTAAAACCAAAGTATCTTTAACTTGTCCTGATCCTAATATGATTATTGATGCACCCGTATTCTTGCTGAGATTCCTCAACTAGTTTCCGAGCATTTTTACTTTTATCTTATTAGATTTGAGTATTTTCACTCTGTTAGCTTATTCCCCTTCTAATTTTTCTGAATATTTTTCAGATGCTCTCATCTAAGGATATAAATTTTGTGGGCTACACATATAAAAACTTCGAGATTGTAAATGATTACCAAGTGCCAGGGATGGGTAAATATTTCTTTTGAGATATTTGAACATTTTAATCTGGTGGATTTGTGATGGCTTTAATTTCTGTCAGCTTATGTTTTCTATGCCAGGCCAATATATGACTGTAACAAGAAATATCTTAATATCAGGCTCCTTAACCATGCAAACTTTCTATGTCTATTAGCCTTGGGAATTTAATAGGTCATGAACGAGTATTATCTCCCTTAGAGAACAGAGGAATGATGCTCTTGTTTTAGTAACAATCACTTTAGTTTCTGACGGGTGACACATGCAAGCTTGTGGTGTGTGAGTGTATTTGTGTGGTTGGGGAAGGGCCGCTGGAGAGAGAGATGGAAACTAAATTTGGGTTGATGTGGGTGTTTTTTGAAATCCTAAGAATAATAGCAAAGGGAACTGGTTGCCAGTGAAATGTTGACATTATACGGAGACCAATTGATGCTTAGACTTGAGCTTGTTCCTTAAAATTTTGTTTTTTAATTAATTTGATTTGTAAATTTAAACTTTTTTCCTCTTAACTTATCTCAATCTTTTTGGACAGCTGAATTGAAGAAGAAGAACACAAAATCGAAGAGGCCAACCATCAAGTCACTTTTTGGTAGGCTGATGGGAATATTTGTTGACATCTTTCTTAAGTGCATTCATCTTTATCTGCTGAGCTGCATTCAATTAAGTCTAATTGTTCTTGGTCTCAATGAACCTTCATGGCTTCAATTATGCAGAAGGAGAGTCGGAGACATCTGAATCATCAGATACCTTTAGCGGCTGATTAACGTGAGCTTCCTGATACTCTTACCTCCTGAAGTAGAAGTTTTCAAAAGCAAACTAATACTCTCTAACAGACAATTCAATTCATAGCATCAGATGGGTGAGGAACCCTGCCTGTTAACCACCTGCAAGCTATCTTCTTTAGCGTCACGGTCACTATTTGGATTTGTAGTCTCCTTCTGAAACCCAAGAAGCTTCATCTGTAATAGGGAGAAAATGTCAAGGTGGGTTTGAAGAAACATTTAAGCTCAATCCTCCTTGTGGGGTTGGACATACGCAAATATTCTTCATTAACCAGAGTAAATACTAACTTATTCACTACTTTAACATGATTGGGATTTTTCATTGATTGCAATATTGTACAAATACGATAAAGAAAACTCGTCCCTTATTCCATGTATAGTAACATTTTTCTCTTTGGATTGATGTCGAAATGAAAGATATTAACTGACAAAACAGTGTCGTTTCTTTATTGAATATTTTGCCTCTCGCTAGTTGTCCTATACTTCATTGCTCTTTGGCTCCTATGTCTCTCGGTCTATCTCTGTGCCGCCTGCTTGCTCTTGTGTTGATATGGTTGCTAGAAACGGAACGGAACAGAAATTTGGAGACGGAACGAAACAAAAATTGGAGACAGTGAGGTGTTTGGTTATGGTGGACAGAATAGAGAAAATTATCTCCGTCTCAAGGACAAAATGTGTGATTGCAGAGGACAGAACAAAAAAATTGTGCAAATGATAAATATGCCCCTAGTCATTAATATGATTAGAAATATGTAATTCATTAATGCTTTTATTACGAATAGTTTGTATTAATTAAAAAATTAACAAATAATTATGCATAACAATTTTAAATTAATCACGAATAACAATAATAATAATTGTTATTATTATTTTAATAACAACAAAAATAATATCATTAATAAATCAGT
>JAOSBM010000004.1:13934475-13945346 GCA_027568955.1 Erythroxylum tenue
TGAAAACATTCCGTATTTATGTGCATATATGCTAACATGATGCATGAACAAGAAAATGCATTGTCTTAATTTCTCTTGAAGCTCACATGTACTGAAATTTCGGGTTCTAACCCTTAATATGGGGACGGGGATGTTACATTCTTACTAGTAGTAGTATACCTCGAACATGTTATAGCCCCATGTTAATGACTCTTTATGCCATTTCCTTTCGAGTTTAGATGATCTAAGAATGCTTTAATTCGTTCTACAAACTATATTGGCAAATTTTACCCTAATTTAGGAAGATCTTGTTGCTTTATCTCGAATAGCTCATATTTAACCCTCTTGATGGTACTATGACCTAAATACACATCACATGATGTATGAATCAAATAATGAATATTTCACTTTCTCTCATTCAATTCAGTTTATATAAAAGAATGAATATGTCCCAATAAACCTAGAAAACTTTCATTAAATCAAAGAATATATCACCTCCTTGGTTCTTCATACCTAAATATATATCCCTATTAGTTCATTATCATATAAAGAATATCAATATAAAAATAATAAAGAAAACAAAATAAAGAAATCATGATCTTGAATCTTCAAATATCCAAAGAATAGTTGAAATATAACATAGCCTTTAATATGAGTCTATATATGGTGTCATTTTTTAAGTTACTTTTCCAAGTATTCCAAAATTACTTTGATTTGATCCAATTCTTCTCTAATTTTATTTATTTTCCTTATATGGGCAAAAATAAGACTTGAAATGACAAAAATTATTAAATTAAGTATCAAATCCTTTAAAATCTTCAAAATTATAAGCAATATATAGTAAAAATAGTGTTAAATATAATGTATCTCTAGCACACATAAATGGTGTAGCTCAATAATATTGGAAATTTCTAGGTTTAGCTAAAAAATGAGTTAAGCCATTGATACTTCCCTATCTTCCTCCATATTCTCCCTAACCATAGTAACCTCTATCTCCTTGTGGTACTCCTTCACATTATTGGAACCTTGAGTTAATATTTGCAACCTTTAATAGAGATTGATATAGTAAGAACTTGGAATAAGATGCCAGCTCACCCCTAATTTCATCTCTTCCTATGTTCTGATAAGCAGTTCTAAGTTCCTTATCCTAGTGAAAATATATTGATATCACCAATCTACAACATAATCACTAAACTTTGTAGCTATCAATTTAACCTTTTTTCTCTTTTAAAAAGTTGTAACAATTAAACACTAGCTCTACACATTTTTTCCCACTCCAAATATGCATCAAGGTCTATCATTCTTACAAAAGATTTTATCATCATCGTAATTTACCCATAGTGTTATCCACCATTTTCTCACATCCTCTTTGTAGCTTAAACTATATATACTCCCTCCTCTTCTTCATGTTCTACCTCCTCTTCCACCTCTTCTTCCTTTACCACCCTTTAGGTTTCACTCCCCTAAATAGTTGGTAGCACTATCAAGCTCTTTGTATCCCTCAAAGTCATCCATCCTAGCAATTACATTTGAGTTATGTTATGATCTAGTTATGACTGCTTCATATTTCTTTAACTTATTCCTAACTTCATTAAGTTATCTAATGATTTGCTTATATAGGCTTCGTAATGCATTCATAATGAACTCCTAATCTATCCTCCCTATTTTCTCCTCAGTTACTTTTTTTTTTTTGAACAGGTTCTTGTTCTAATTTTGATTCATAATGAACCTATAAAAAATGTTAGTAAAAAAGTAATCCCTTATGTGTTTATCTCAAAATTTACTCTACTCACAACCTAAACTCTTGAATAAAGGAAACTCATTAATCTATTAGGGGTTATGACATGTTCCTTTGTCAAATAACTCCCAAAGAAGCAAATTGACGTTAACAAACAAAGAAAATGTAACTAAAGGAAAAGACTATACAAAAAATCAAAAATAAAAAATTTAGGAATAGCAATTAGTCAAGTCGGACTCATGCCCCCTATAGTTTGAGTCCAATCTAAAAAAAATTTAAAATTAAGTTTAGCCTAAAGACTGATCAATTTAAGTCTTGGCTCGATTGAGCTTTAAATAGCCTAAAGTCCAATCAGGCCTAAGTAACTTGATCGGAGCTCAAGCCCAATCAAATTTCAATTAAAACCAATTAAGCTCGGCCAAACCTAATTAGGTCAAGTTATGTCCAAAATCATAACCCTTTAGAAAAATATTAAATGGTCCAAAGCCCACGCATGATAGGTTAAGCCCAAAAGCCTAACCCTTTTAGAAAAATATGTTCCAAAGGCCAATTAAAGCAAGTCAAAAATTTCGGTACGGGAATTAAGAACTAAACTTTTCATTCCCACTCTTCAGATGCCATATTGAAACTGAAAAGACAAGAAAGAATACAGTGATTCTATAAATAAAGCATTTTGGTCATTGCTTCAATCATAAAATTCCCAAAGGATTGGACTCTTGATTTGGATTCCTTATCCCAAGTGTGCTTTATTATTCAAAAAATGTAGTTTTATTATTTTTAATATAGTTATGTTTTGGGTTTCAACTGAGTTAGGCTATGAAGCTTGAGCTTAACTTGAAGGCCAAAAATTTTTGTAAATGAAAGCCGAAATTAGCCTAAAACTCAGTTAAACACGCTGAATTTGGATTGGGCCAAGTTAGGCTCAGATTGTTATAGCCATCCTAAGAAAATTGAGAACTAGAGCCAATAAAAAAGAAGAAGAAATCGGCAACAATGAATTAAACGACAATAAAGGATAATGCAGTCTAGCCCTTTGTGAATGCTTTAAATGGGACACTTTTTAAGAGCTTCTCTTTATAAATCTTCAGTGAATTTTTTCTCCCTTTTTGATTAACTTGTAAAATCAAAAGACAAGAAACAAGGAACTTGGGAACAAATTATTTTTAATGCCTCTTAAGAACAACAAGAAAAATGAATGTACCGGAAGAAGACACAAGAATGTTGAAAATGTCACAATAGAACTTTGAAGAACAAATGTGAACATATAAAATGGTTCTAACACCAAATTCTAATAGAACCCATAAAAATAGAATTAGTGAGATCTGATATTAATATGAATAGGATCAAGATCTACTCTAGCAAGGCAATAATTTGATGCAAGAGACCGAACACAAAAATATAAAGAGTGATATGAATCATCATATTTGCGATCAAGAGTGATAAGATTGAACTAGCTAAAAGCTCAACTAAAATGTCAATTTACCAATGCCAATTTACTTCTATATGTGGCGTTGGTTACATTCTGTAATCCTTTTTTCCAAACTTGTTCCTTCACTTGGATCAATATCTTAGGCTTCAATTTATGCTGTTGAAGAAGCAAAATTTCACTACTTATATAGAGATCTAGTGTTAATTCGTTGAGAGCTTTTTTGCCTTCTTTGTTCTACCCTCTGTCGATGATTTTCTAATGTTGTTCAATACATCTCTAAAATCTTTCGGCGCTTCTCTTAAACTATTAACATGTCCAAGCTTCGCTTCATATCTTCCTTATGTAGAAGCTTTTGCATTTCGAGTAAATTTTACTTTTTATTAATATTTAATTTTCTATTTTTGCGTTTCTTGTCTGGGTGACCTTGCCAATTCTTGATCATGTTCAGGGGTCTTTATACAAGTGCCATATGTCAAATGTTGCCGTCATAAAGTGTCCATGTGTCACCCTACCTAATCATCAACATAATATTTCTGTTATCTTATTCTCCTTAAACCAAGGGTTAGTCCCGTTACTCTTGAACCAGGTCGACGTTTTGACTGGTTCGTTCCTCTTCTTTTAGTTATTCTTTTCACTTATTCAAATTGCATTAAGGACACTCCAAAAGACAGGAAAGTAAACAAAACCGGTTAAGCTTTATGTTGCTAAAGACGCAAAAAAAAAAGTTTGCAGTAACATCAATAAATGTACTCAAAACGTTCGAAATTGCATAATTGAATTGAAAGCGACCCAACCAAGGAGATTCAAGTTTTCATGTTTTGTTGGTGAAAGTTTCTTAATGTAGTAGTTGATCATTGAGCTGGTCGGAGACGGAGTGTGGGTATGTTTTGATCATTAGCATGGAGCACGCACTTTTCAAGTACGTGATTTAGAAGATAATGTTTCATAATAAAAATTGCATTATACTATAATCAATGTGATTGTGGCAAAAACAATCACATTGATGATAGTATAATGCAGATAAAATTCAGAAAACAAGGGCATACCTGTGATGTGAAAGGAAACCGAAGAAATTCTTTGCAGATATATAATTTGCTTCTCGGACTCAATCAAATGCCTTGTGCAACCTATCACCTAGGATTTCTAAACTGACGCGAAGACAAAAGTTAAATATTTTGAACGGAAATCAGAGACCAACATTACAAAACCCAGCAAATTTATCCTAAATATAAGCCAAAAAAGCTCTCAGTAATCTGGTATAAGACAAAAAAAAAAAAACCAATGACCCAACAAGAAGAGCTACAAGCGAAAATCCACACTGTCCATTCAAGATCTGCAAAGCATGCTAATGGCCAAAGGTCTCCATTTCTGACAAATCCACATATACAAAGACCCATCACACCCGAAAGTCTCCATTTCTCAGTTACATCCTCCATTTCTGACTCCAGACAACAAATCGAAAAAGAACAAGAGAGGAGTCCCACCACAAACATCGACATTTTTCCACCACAAACAAACAATTAACTTACTTAACAAACGACACGAACGTCTTGGGGAAGAAGACTCCCACCGTGCGACAGACAAGCGTAAGTAGAGGAGTGATGGGCGTGCGAGAGACAGAGGAGAGGGGTAATTTGGACCGTGCCTTTGTTTTTGATATGGAGACAGAGACAAAATATTTATGTTCTTCGGTTTTGGAGCGGACAAATTTCTTTGTCTCTGTCCACCTGAGACAGAGGACAAATTTTCGGAGACATCAACCAAACACACATTAGGGGCAGGATTTGTTTGTCTTGTCCACTGTCCCCACTCACAAAGACAATAACCAAACGTAGGATTAAAAAAATAATGCGATAAGAAACGTGCATATACATGTTTTCGCACATGATTAATTACTTGTCCTAATGGCGATCAAAGAAATGAATCCACCGAGATCCAACCGTTTGCCTTAGATCTTACCACACATATTACCACACCGAAATGAATCCACCGAGATCCAACCACTTAGATCTTACCACACATCTACATATTGCCTTATCTATTAGAACTCTTTTTTTATAATAACAAGGAATGCTATCAGATCGAGATTAAGGACCCATCTATTAATTCTAAGCTAAATTATGATAATTTTTAACAAGAAGCAAGTTTCTAATTAAATTCATTTGATTAAAATGTATCTTACATGGTCATGTTTCTTCATCCAATCAATGTGGCTAGTGAGTTTTCTAATAAGTATAGGATTTAACTACTCAACGTATATATGGATCATCAATTGACAATATATAATTTCGAAATTTCATAATGTGGGATGTTGCTCTCTCTCCAGTCTCCATCCATCTAATTCGGTAATTATTGGATGCTTATAAATAAACTCTGCAGCTTGCATTTCTTATATATATATTTCTCTTGTGTAGCTAGAAGGTATAAACTATACATTACATACACCTATTATAAATTCTTGTATGGAATGCTAAAACTATTTTCGAGCTAATAATGTGAAAATCACCCCCACATTGACGCATATTTGGCACTTAGCAATTTATCGTTTTCTGTATGTCTCTCTATGCCGGCCATTCCCATGTAAAATTAAAAAATCACCACAAATGGTATGTTATATCATAAGACCACTTCTTTGGTCACTCCTTGGATCATCATTGCCTAGGCTATATTTCTCCTTAAAAGTAGGGCTTAGCCATCATCACCATTCACCACCACAACCACTACCATAGCCTCCTCTCTCTCTCTCTCTGTTGATCCTTTTATAGCATAAAGCTTGTTATATGAGATTACGTTAGCTAGTTCAGTGATGAAGGGAGGATATGAAATGGTTCACGGGGCTCTTGATACGATTCAGTCCCATGAACCGTGGGACTATACTTCTCATGGATTTCCATCCTTGACTAAGCTAGGAATTGAAAATCCAAGTATGAACTTAGAGAAGAACGAGCTCTCTGAGTGGGTTGAACATGTCACGAAGCAACTCATAAATGACCTGCCTGATACGGCAAGTGGAAGCTTGCAAGGCGACAGGACAATGGTTTACGAGGACAAAATTATTGTTCCGTCGTTATCGGGTGATCACTTCCGACCAAGAAAACTCATGAGAAGAAGTTACCTCGATGAAAACGGGGAAGAGGTTCAATGGAGCAATGATCCTGGAAACCAGGCAATCCTTTGTGAAAATGGAGAATCTGCAAGGGTGGGATTGAGTATAACAGAAGAGCAAAGTTTGTGCCTCCTAACTCGTCTTTTGGAGTGTTCTGTTGCGATATCCGTTGACAATCTCGGCGAAGCTCACAGAACGCTGCTTGAGCTCACACAAATGGCATCGCCGTATGGCCCTTCTTGTGCTGAGAGGGTTGTGGCCTATTTTGCCAAGGCCATGGCAAGTAGGGTCATCAACTCTTGGCTTGGTATTTGCTCTCCATTAATCAACCACAAGAGCATCCATTGTGCCTTTCAATTATTCAATAATGTCTCTCCTTTCATCAAATTCGCACATTTTACCTCGAACCAAGCAATCCTAGAAGCTTTTCAACGCCGAGATAGGGTCCATATCATCGACCTTGATATCATGCAAGGCTTACAATGGCCAGCCTTGTTTCATATCTTAGCAACCAGAATCGAAGGTCCACCACATGTTAGGATGACAGGTTTGGGCAGTTCAATGGAGATATTGACAGAAACAGGAAAACAACTTTCCAATTTCGCTAGAAGGCTTGGAATGCCATTTGAGTTCCACCCTATTGCAAAGAAATTTGGAGAAACAGACGTTTCGATAATACCACTCAGGAGAGGTGAGATACTAGCTGTGCATTGGCTACAACACTCACTCTATGATGCTACAGGACCCGATTGGAAGACAATGAGACTGTTACAAGCATTGGCACCAAGAATAATCACCTTGGTTGAGCAAGACGTCTCACATGGAGGCTCTTTCTTGGACCGTTTCGTGGGCTCTCTCCATTACTACTCCACATTATTCGATTCACTTGGTGCACACTTACCCTGTGACGACTCTAGCAGGCACAAAGTAGAACATTCCCTTCTCTATAGGGAAATCAACAACATATTGGCGATAGGCGGTCCAGCTAGGAGTGGAGAGGAGAAGTTTAAACATTGGAGGAGCGAGCTTGCTAGAAACTCTTTTTCTCAAGTGCCCATGAGTAGAAATTCCATGGCACAAGCACAGCTTATACTAAACCTGTTCCCTCCTGCTCATGGTTATAGCCTTGTTCAAGGAGACGGGACCTTGAGGCTGGGATGGAAGGAAACTAGCTTGTTTACTGCTTCCGCTTGGACCTCGCAGGCTTCTAGATAGCTAATTAACACTTTTTCAATTAACTTCATATACCTATGCCTTTCAAAGTGTAATAATTCGGTTACAGAGATTGTTACATTTGGAGTTGAGATATGCGCTGGAAGAATTATATATAGTACCACACGTAATCGAAAGCAGCAAGCTAGCTAGCTAAGGTATATGTTGCAAATATTTTGTTTGATGTCCTTCAACTTGTCGAGGACTCGGTAAAATGTAGTCACTGTATGGGACATTATGGGCCAAAGCATTCCATTTGTCTCAAATTCTGACTCTGGTTAGCAAGTAATTCCTTTGGAGATACAACATGCTAATCCATAACATGACAAACTAATGTTTTGAGATATCCCCAACTTGGAATCTAAGGCGCTTTGATACCTTGTCTTGATAAGGAGAAAGAATAAAAGCCAGCAGCGGATATTATCATTCCACGTGATGTCCATGACTGACGAGTTCAGATCTTCTGTTCAGTTTTATAGTGTTTTATTG
The DNA here is from genome assembly GCA_027568955.1 of Erythroxylum tenue. NCBI lineage: Eukaryota > Viridiplantae > Streptophyta > Magnoliopsida > Malpighiales > Erythroxylaceae > Erythroxylum > Erythroxylum tenue. The sequence continues at coordinate 13,942,429 of JAOSBM010000004.1, forward strand.
TGTCCACTGAATCTCAGTCATTCATTTATGCGGGCTCTACGTACGTTAATTTATATGGGGCCTGCGCAGGACCTGCATAAATTAATGACAGAAATACACTGAACACATTAAGACACCATAAAATTAGACAGAAGATCTTATTTCATAGCTCACTGCCTTACAGAATAGCATAAACAAATAAAAGTAACAAAATTGCATTTCTTTCCATTTTTACGACTCTCTCCTAATTAACTAAATGTCTATAAATGCATTTGACATATAATATCCATACGTATAATCTATAAAATAAGGCACGAGTATTGATTCACAATCTATCCTGGATAAACTTTATATCTTAGGAAAAGCTCTTTATTTTAAATTTATTGCTATTGATAATTAATTTTATTAATTTAACTTTTATCCTAAAAAGCGCTTCCTTTTAATTTATATCTATCGATAGCTCAAGTCTTAATTTAAAATTTTATAATAATTATTTTAGTTAAAATTTTAACATAAATAAGAAAATAATCATTTTGTATTCACCCCCTAAAGAGAAACACCGTATATTGATGCTAATTAGCTATAACTTTTATCAGGAAAACATCTTAATTTGAGAACAACGGCAACATATTTCATTTTTATGAAAAAAAGGAAAATTTTCTTTGACTTATAGTATAGCAGAAAAAGATAATTTAATACTTCTAAATAAAAGCATACTGAATATATATAGTATATTCAATTTCTTCATCATTATCTTTTCTATTTATTTGTCCGTCTACCATTTTCATTATCCTTATAGATATAGATTAGCTACTTAATTATTAATTTGTTTTCTTTAATTTTGTGACATCATAGATATCTACTCATCATTTCATATGCTAATGAAAATCAATTTAAAGTCATAAAAAGTAAACAAATTCTAACATAAAGTACAAACAATTCAGAGAATTACAAATAATATAAAAAATTTTCGATATACACATTTAATTGTATCCATAAATAATATTTTCTATATAAAATAATAATTATTTTCATAAACATATATATATGCATGTATTCTTTCAAAAAGACATTGGAAATACTAAAGTTCTTTCTTTCATACATAAAAATATAATTAATAAAAAATATTACAATTTTAAATTATTTAGATCAAAAAAAAGATAAATATGATGTGAGCTTTGATTATTCTTTAAATCCATTCTTTTTTATTATTCTTAAATTTTAAAGGCCTTTGTATGACAATCAATTCAAGAACTATTAAGATTTCAAGGATAATTAACCAGTAAGATTAATTAACATATAAATTAAACTTCTTAAGATATTTTTTTAAATGAAGAATTTCATTAATAATCGGAAGTGTTACAATAAAACATAAAGGCTAAGGGGAGTACCCTTACAAATATTACAACCTCATTGCAAAGGCTTACCAAGCCATATGTCAATTAATTACTCATGCCAAATGTCACCAACTCATAGGCTTAATCTTTGCAATTTCATAAATCAATTTATCTTGCCACTTGAAAATTTTCCTAATCTAAATATACATTTAAATACCTCAAATATTCAATAACTTTCATAAAATTCTCCAAATAAATTTTCAGCTAAAAATAATTCACCAAAAATTTCAAAATATCCAAAATATACCAACTTTTTTTTGAAATTTTCTAAAATTCACCAAAAATTTTGAAATAATAATAACACTCTCCAAATAAATTTTTAACACAAATAATCCACAATTTGCATTTTTAATCCATTAAAAAATCAATTATACCCGAAATTGCCAATGAATGCATGTACAATTTTGCATGTGTCCAAAATGCTTATGCACAAGTAAGCAAATATTCACATATGCAAAGCATAAAATGTACTGAATTTTTTTAATATCCTAACCCCGAATATGGGGTGTTACATGAAAATTCATAAATAACCTATTTTCTACTTATATCAATCCTTCATGACAATGACGGATCATTGAATTCCTAAATAGCGATAGCATAATTAATATTAAATTAAATTGTCAGATTAATCGAATATCAATCATTCATGAACTATGAGAAGTCAAAACAAGAAATACTTGAATTAAAACGTGAATAAAAGTTTAGAACACAAAACCTCACAAGGTCACAATTAAAGTATTGAATCCCCTTGAATCAGAATGAATGAGTTTAGCCACACATGACTTTCTCTCCAATAACAAAAATAGAAGAAAGACTAAGAAGTGCTAAAAACGTAAGAAGAGAGAATCCTTTTCTATTGTTAAGAGCGTCCCTTTTATAGGGTTTTCTAATCTAATCATAATCTAACTCTAACTTATAAAGATATCTATCCAAAACAAATTTGAATTCAAACTCTAACATGATAGGGATAAGAAGAAGTTTCTCATTTAAACTCTAACATTTCAAGTGATCAACCTTATCCACTCTATCATTCTCTTCACTTTATTCAAAATTTGTGATTATCATCAATAGAGTCTCAATTTAATGCAATCTTCACGTTTTATCTCCTAAAATAAAACAAACATTAATTTCCATATTTAAGCATCAAAATAAATCTAAAACAAAGGAGATAATATCAAACAATATAGCAAAGTCAAATAAATGATAGCAATAAGCTCTGTGAAAAAGACTAATCCTAAATTAAATAATTGAGATAACTACAATTATTCAACTTAGTTTTCTTGTTTATCATAAGTTAAATATGAAAATTTATAAATAACCTATTTTCTACTTGTATCAATCCTTCATGACAATTACGGATTACTGAATTCCTAAACAGCGATAACATAATTAATATTAAATTAAATTTTCAGATTAATCGAATATCAATCATTCATGAATTATGAGAAGTTAAAACAAGAAATAGTTGAATTAAAACGTGAATAAAAGTTTAGAACACAAAACCTCACAAGGTCACAATTAAAGTATTGAATCCCCTTGAAT
>JAOSBM010000004.1:13955626-13965947 GCA_027568955.1 Erythroxylum tenue
GGTTATCTCTCGGTCTTTGAGGAGTAGAAATCTGGCCTTCAGGAGCTGCTGTATTAGGAACAGCTAATCTGGTACAAGTCTCGCAAAAAACGTAGTATTTCATCGTCTGGGTTGGGCTGTTCCAAGAATGGAAAAATCTAAGATTGACCACATGGTTGGTGGCAAGTTTAGGTTGGGACGGAAGATTGGGAGTGGATCTTTTGGAGAACTCTATCTGGGTATGATTGAATTTTAGCAATAATTGATATGTTTCACTATTTTCCATCTAACTTTGCTTTTGAGCGAGGCTCCTTAGTCCTAGAGTTTGACTTAGTGTGGTGATTTGATCTGGACGTCTTTAGGTGTTAATGTACAAACTGGGGAGGAAGTTGCGGTTAAACTGGTAAGTAACATTTTCTGCATTGATTGTATTATTCTGCTCAAAAGCTGCTTATTTGTTTTTATAGGTTCTACTAGATTGTAGTTATGTTGTGATTGTAACGTCAATATGATTTGGGTATCACATTTGAATACCATTCGGTCTAGCTTAGGGGCTTAATAGAATGTTTGATTATATCATGATAACATCATTCTTATCCATCCTATCTCTCTTCTATGGGGCTACTGTCCATCACTACAGCAATTATTCCGACTTATTCTTTATCAGCTGCTAGCTTTACACCATTTTCATGTTGAACTTGATAATGTATGTGAATTTCATTCCTTGCAACGTCTGAAGCCTGCTAAGACTTGAAAGTGATTTACTTTGAAGCATATCTTTGGAAATTAGAGCAGTTTTAGGTATTATGAGTCCTAAGTGAGAATTTCAGGAACTTGGTCTGAATGAAGAGGTTTCAGTTCCTTTCTCTTGGTGAAGGAAAGTAGGAATTCAACTTTATATTTTGCTCTCTTTGAGACATTCAGATCACCTCTTTATTACAAATGTGGCATATATTACTGTTTAATTGCAATGAAGAGAGAATGCTTTTTGTGACAATCTTTAGGTTTCTCAAAGATTTTGTGATGAGATAAAACATCGTGTCAAAAAAGGTTTTCTGTTTCTTGATGGTGAAAATGTTCCTTGCATCTGTGGTTTCATTTTATCTCTTGATTCTTTATCAGCTACTAGCTTTACACCATTTTCATGTTGAACTTGATAATATATGTGAATTTTCATTCCTTGCAAAGTCCAAAGCCTACTAAGAGTTGAAAGTGATTTACTTTGAAGCACATTGTGAGAATGTCAGCCTGAATGAAGAGGGTTAATATTTTTCATCTTGGTGAAGGAAAGTAGGAATTCAACTTTATATTTTGCATTCTCTCTCTCTCTCTTTCTCTCTCTTAGAACATTCAGATCACCTCTTTATTACGTATGTGGCATATATTATTGTTTCATTGCAATTTTTCAGGAAACTGTGAAGACGAAACATCCTCAACTTCATTATGAGTCAAAATTGTACATGCTTCTTCAGGGAGGAAGTAAGTATTCCTCCCCCCATCACTCCCTTCTCTCTCGCGTACACACATATACACATGCATAATCTCTGGACGTAGTGAGATTATTTTTTCATTAGTATTTAATCTTCTGGCTCTATGTTATAGTCCTTGTGTACATGTATCCTTATGTTGGTGATTTAAGTTAAGGAAACCTGTGAGAGTAACATTTGGTAGTCTTTCATTTCTTGAATTAATAAGTTGATCTTATTCATGTGATGAAGCTGGAATTCCCCATCTTAAGTGGTTTGGTGTGGAAGGAGAATACAATGTCATGGTTATTGACCTTCTTGGACCAAGTTTGGAAGACCTGTTCAACTATTGCAATCGGAAATTTTCGTTAAAGACCGTATTGATGCTTGCAGATCAATTAGTAAGCACACTGTTTGATCTATGTTGAATCTTGTTTGCTAAAATGTAAAAGTACTGCATTTTATCGTTTCAATATCTTCAGATTAACAGAGTTGAATACATGCATTCAAGAGGTTTTCTTCATCGTGATATAAAGCCTGACAACTTTCTGATGGGCCTGGGCCGCAAAGCCAATCAGGTACTTGTTCCAGTGTAACTCCTGCACTTCATTCTTGCAATGAAGAGAAAAGCATTTTTGTCCTTCTCAGTTTGTGACGAGCTTGAGGTTTCTCAAAGATTTTGTGATGAGATAAAACATATAGTCTCAAAAAAAAGTTTTCTTTTCCTTGATGGTGAAAAGGTCATCTCATCGATGGTTTCTTTTTATATCTTGATTCCAATTTTTTGTGGTGCGTTCGTAGTTCGTACATGTACTACCTTAGGATTTTCCTTCCTTTCTAATTGCCTGAGTTATTGATGCTGGATGAAGAAACCTAAACTATTACTAAAAGTTTGTGATGCTCTTTTGACTATCTTGTTAGTAGAGAGTGTGAGTGAGAAGTTCTTAGTTTTATACAAGAAGCTACTGTTGATTTGTTTTCGTACGCACAACTAGGTTTCAAGCAACCTAACTATTGCAAAGATGAGTTAAGGTTATTAAACCTTGTAATGCTCCATTGTGATTTTATCTTTTTTTTGTGTGTCTAGATTCATGAACATGATCTTCATTGCTGTTTTTCTGTGATTTGTTTCCCTTAATCCAAATTTTGAGTCACTAGTTCTCTATGAAAACTTTTTGTAAATTCCTACTTCACTGTAAATTTTTTAATACGCGGAGGAGATATCACTAATACTGTCTTCCAGCCATATCATTGGTACTATTTTAATTTTTGCAATAATCTTATGTCAGGTGTACGTTATTGATTATGGCCTCGCAAAGAAGTATAGGGATCTTCAGACTCACAAGCACATTCCGTACAGGTATGTTTTTCGTATATGTGTTTTTACAGTTGTGTTATTTATCCCTCAAATTTTCATCTGTATATTTTCTACCTGCCTTTCAGCTCTTGTATCTACGTTTGAATTTTAGCTCTTCATGTCTTTCTCTCTCTTGTCTGATTTCTTCTTTCTTGTTTACTTATGCAATTTCCTATTTTATTTTCATTGCCTTTGCTGATTCTGTCCAGTGTAGAGGAGGCTCATTTGATTTTTGGTTGCAGAGAAAACAAGAACCTAACAGGAACAGCCCGATATGCAAGTGTTAACACTCACCTTGGAGTTGGTGAGTTTCATTCCCTGGATTTCAAGCTATTAAGTGGATGTTAGCAAATCAGTTCCCATTGTACATAGATTTGTTCTGTGTTTGCGATGTGATCAGTATGCTTTAATTGGCAGAGCAAAGCAGGCGTGATGATTTGGAATCTCTTGGTTATGTTCTTATGTATTTCCTAAGAGGAAGGTCGAGTTTATAGTAGCCCATTCTAATTCAATCTTTTTGTTTCCTGAACATTGATCTACTTGGTATTGAATACATGTATTTAACCTTTTGCATACTAACCTTTTCCTTTCCCTTTTGACTTTCAGCCTTCCCTGGCAAGGATTAAAGGCTGGCACAAAAAAGCAAAAATATGACAAGATTAGTGAAAAGAAAGTCTCAACTCCTGCAGAGGTATGATCTTATGTTTTTCAATAATGGCCAACTCCTATTACTAGGCAAACAATCTAACTTAAGTGAAAGAGTATACTGAAGAAATTTTAATTTTTCACACCCTATTAAATTATTGTTTGACATGATCTTTGCATGATGTACTCAAGATATTTCAAGTTATTTGGACAGTTCTAGGCTTCACATTTCAAACATGATGATCAAGCCTGAACTTGATGCATGTAATTCTAGTATAGAATAGGTATCCCAAATTTGTTCATCAGAAAACAAGGACTGGAATCTTTGGAGCTTATATCAGTGCATCTGGTAAAATGAGCTGTATGAATTTGGTAGTATATTGTTTCTCAATATTGTCTTCTCCAAGAGTTGTGGTTATATGATCTGTCTTTTCCTCATGAACTCGTGCTTGCATAGAAATGTGCATTTAATCTAGATTGAGGAAGTCTAGGCTGCATCAATTAATTGCCAGCAGTATAGTTTGCAGTTTTTTGTTTATGATATTGTTTTGCTAGTATAAATTGGCAAGTGTTGTGTAACAGGTGCTTTGTAAATCATACCCATCAGAATTTGTTTCATACTTCCATTATTGCCGGTCGTTGAGGTTTGAAGACAAACCGGATTATTCATATTTGAAGAGACTGTTTCGAGACTTATTCATTCGGGAAGGTCAACTGTCTAAATTGACTACTGTCATTTTATACGTTAAAATTTCTAGAATTTTACCCTGAATGTCTACTTTCTGATTCATATTACAGTGACTGTTATGCCATGTTCTTAGTGTTATGTGAAATTGTTGATGTTGCAGGTTATCAGTTTGATTATGTTTTTGACTGGACTGTGCTGAAGTATCCTCAGATTAGTAGCAGCTCTAGGGGACAGGTAAGTGATTGTAATGTGACATGAGGCCCTTAGTTTGTAGTACCCTGTGATGTTTGCATACTCTAATTCTTGCTGCTTTTCAGCATTCTAGTGCGAAACCAGGCCAAGTTGGACCATCAGCAGATAGACCGGCCGAAAGGGTCTCGGGTATAAATCTATTATAATGCATCTGAAAGTAACTGTTGCTTTTGTGGAAATCTAAACTGCAAACAGAAGTTGGAGATTTTTTTTGAACGCTTGATTACCATAAACAGTTTTATTACATGGAAATGCTAGGCATTGGATAAGGTTTTAATAACAAACAGTAGCCCAAGCCTGATTTCAACAAATCATTCTTGGATTCTTATGGGAACTAAGATATGTTTGCTAGGCAGAAGGCCGCAACTTACATAAAGCACTTGTTTTCCAACTTTCCTTTCTGTTGCAGTTGAAATCCATGTATGTGTAAACTTATGGATCCAAAGCTTTGCCCTTCCTTCTCATGTTTGATGGTGATTGAAAATTTAATGTTCTAAGCATTTGTTTTCTCTGAAATATATCCTAGTTGGAAAGGAGATTCGAGAGAGATTCTCAGGTGCAGTGGAAGCATTTTCAACAAAAAAGATCCCTAGTTCTAGTCCACTTGAAAATTCCAGGCACAAGAGTTTGAATAATGTAAGTTTGTAGCTTGACGTATAAGTTACTATGTTTTAGATTGGAACTTAAAAGTATTGTTCCATGCCTTGCACATGTGAACTAGGCTGATTGGTACCTCGTGCTTTTGCTGCGGTCAAAACCTAAAAAATGTTAATAGTACTTTGAAAGTTACCTTGCTGGTTAATGCAACAGAGATTCTTTTTTCTTTTATTTGCTCCTATTTGAGTGTCTTGTTACTTTCTGCTTCCATTTCAAAGACAGAAGGGGAAGTTTTGCCAATAATTGTTTGAAGGGAAAGGGCAATTAATTCTAAACCAAATCATACGAAGAATAATGTATAATATATATTATATATTATACATGAAAAACAAAGCTGTTATGATTATGGTAAAAGAAGTATATTATAATCTGTTGGGTAGATGGAGGCAATTGATTGAATCCTACAATTGTTGCATACGCATGTTGTTGATTTCTGTAATGTGTCATGGCCTCATTCGTTTGTGGATAGAATTGCTATTCCAGTTGAAAGCTTGAGTTGGTGTTTGAAAATCTTTGTGCAGCAGCCTGAACAAGAAAAAGGGCGCAGTTCCTCTCGGTATGGCAGCAACTCAAGAAAAGCCATCATCGGTAGTAGTAGTAGGCCAAGTTCCTCTGGAGAGCCTAGCGAAAGTCGATCAGGGAAAGTAATTTCTAGCGGTGGGCGTGTGACTTTGTCTCAAAGAATGCAGCAGCCTGGCCCTGGCTACGAGCAGAAATTGCCACAAACACGTGCTTTTGCTACATCTAGCAAAAGCACCCGAGACGAAACCTTGAGGAGCTTCGAATTCCTCTCAATCAGGAAGTGACCACGGTGGTGTAGTGAGTGTAAAGTGTATAATCAATCGTGCGCATTCATGCACCAAGAATGGAAGCCGAATTCTTCCCCACCATGTCCAAGAGAGATTGTTATTCCTTGTATATGGGAGGGATATAAATATAACTAACACTACTTGAAATGTTATTTTATCATTCTGACTTGAATTATGTATCAGAATTTTATTTTACTGTGTTTGGGTTGTAACAACTCGGGCTTCTTTATGCGCTGCACCACGCCTGATTGGATTGTGCTCCAATTCATTTAAACTAATTAAGGATATGTAAGGATTTTTGGAGATAAATAATTAATTATGGTGATGCTGGAATTCTCACCTATGATCTGCATTTACAGCTTATATTACATTTGAAACAACGAATATTCATATATTTATATGTACAATTACCTGCAATGGTTTGATGTTAGCTGCATTTTAAATAGGAGAGCCATAGAGTAGGGGCCAGATTGTTTTAGGTTCCATCTGGGTTGATCCTCCTTATCTGGTATCAATCTAAAGTTGAGATTTAGAGGGTTAAGACAAGTTGAATATGCTTTAATGGCTTTTCTAATTGTTATGATATCCCGAAGATGGGTAGCAGCAGGAGAGAAAATCAAGGGGGTTGTGCCTATCCAGCAGGCAATAAGACAAGAAGGCAATGGAGCTCTCATTGCCTACATCCATTGCAATACATGATTTGATTTTGTCTCTAAGTTTGGGTATATAAAGCATAGTCCGATACATGGAATTCCGAGGATTGATGTTCCAAAAATTATTTGTCTTAATGTGGTATACGTGAATCCACTTCGCCCATAAGGATTGCTGATCCATCATAATTCTCCAAATACTCCTACTGAATAGAATGCAATGCACTCAATAGTCTTGACGATCACCATGGGAAGGGAAACCACATGTGAGAGACAAAACACTGAGATTGTTTAGTATGGAAATCACTAGCTATATCCTTCCTGTTAACGATAAAGACTTGTTGCACTAATTATAAATTCCAGCTTTGAATTTGTCAATCAATTGTCTGAGTTCACTACTCAAGCGTGTCTTGGTGGAGACTGAAACTCCTAGTACTTGATAGGGGTGAGGAAGCTTTTATACCCGTGATGCACTCGAGAAAGCATACCTTGTCTGTGGCTCCTTCGGCCACTAACAACTAACTTTTTTCTGGTTAATCGATAAGCCCGAGAGTTGCTTCAAAGATCTTAATTAGTGTAGTCATGAAAGCACTGGCAAAATTTGATTCAACTCTAGAAAAAAGGATAAGATCATTTGCAAAAGTAAGGTTATTAACCCTTAAATCATTACACTTAAATGATACATGAATTTCCTATTTGCCTCTACCCCTTTCCTGACCATTCAAAGGAGTACTTCCATACACGAGGTAAAGAGGGAAGCGAGACAACGGGTTTGCATGCCTCAATCCCCTCGCTCCAAGGAAGGATTTAGTGGGAACACCATTGATCAAGACTACGAAGGATGTTGTTGCAGGAAAATCCCGGTGCATGCAACATAAACACGCGGTGCTGAAAATAAAAAAAATTATTCCTGGACTTTTCCGAATTCTAGGATCTATGTACCTATACAAGGAAATGTCATTAAACTTAGCTGAAAATTTCCAATTCACATACATGTTCATAACATATATATATATATATATATATATAGAAATTCATGGCATTTACACAAATCAATCATTCATATAATAACCATGTACCTTGTGTATAGTCTCCTTCATTTTTTAATCTTCTACTCGTCGGTTTGTCACAAACCACAACGACCAAAACAGACTGTCTCCAACGGTATCTAGCAGAGATCAGAGAAACTAACTGAATCGAACTCTTTCATCCAGAAATGGCTAGAAAAAAGACAAGAGTGTTAGCCCTCATCTTTTTTCTACGGAGAGCAAAACAGTGAAAGAGAATGAAGAGGAAGATGATGAGAAAGATGAGAAGAATAAGGTGAGAATTATGAAGATTACTTAATTAACCATTTTCATGATTATCATCATCTTACTTGCTTTTATGTCTTTTATTGTTTTTGTTTTTTATCATTTAAAGACAATAGTATGCATAACTTTAAAGAAACCTCTCTCGTCTTCCACGTTGCACATATTATATATATATATGCATGCTGAGGTGGTCCAGTCACACTAGGGTCGGTTCTACCAGGTCCCGAGTGTGGAAAAAACACTAGAGATCTATTTCAACAATAACGATGTTGCGATCTCATCGGGATATATCCCGATCTCATCAAGATCCATTTGGTTCTATTGCTCTCCATATAATGGATCTTTATCCAAAACCATTTTACGAATCCTCCGAATCAATCTTATGTGTGTGACCCATTAGGTTCCCAGTTATGTTGGCCACTTGAATTATCACTTAATCCAAGCAAGTAATGAGAGGCATCTAGTAACACATCATGACTCCCAATTGATCGGAAAGTAAGTAGTTTGAAAAACGAGTGCTCGTCACGAATCATCTCATGAACTCTCCCATAGACAATTATTATGCAACTCGTCCTTTCACTATGCTAGCCTACTTGGCTATGAGTATGGGCAAAGTGTCACTCTCACTAGACCGACTACATCAAATATAACCCAAGTGATATTAGTTCTCATCCTGGGACTCATTACTCTATATGTCAATGAAGACATTCTTCACGATACATGTAGTCCAGCCAGAGATTTCTAAGTAATGACCCCTACAAGAGGCCATGGGTATCATCTTCTGCTATCACAGAAGTGGTGAATTCTCTATTGGTTATTCAATTACCTTCGAATAACTCAAGCTATACCCAATCACTAGCCTATGATAGACCTCTTCAAGGCAACAAAGAATGGAGTCAAAGCATAGAATCAATATCCAAGATATCCTTAAGTACCTCAAGTTTGAGGATACTTGCACCATTGCTATGATGAGATTATCACTGACATTAGAATAGGACATCCATGTGATGTTCTTATGGTAGGTTATCCAATGTACTTACTACCTCTAGTAAGCATCCACATCTCAACTCTAAATGTCTTATGTTTACAGTTTATGAGATCCACTACTTGATCAAATCAAAGAGTTTGGCATGTGCTAGTCTATCTACATTAATGATATCTAATCTCATTAATCCTATGACTAGGGATAATTTAGATGCAGATATAATTGCACATGATAGGAATCTCAGTAGTATGACCACATCATGATTTCCTCCATGCTATGTCATACATCATGGACTTCATTAATTTGCTAATATATCAATTTCAATTTATAAATAATGAACACCAAATTTTTTATTGAAAATAAAGTTTGGACATAACAACTTTATACAAAATGCGCTAAAGGCGATTGCCTTTAGGGCACTACTCTAACAGATTCCAGCTAACCAAACACCTGATTAATGTTTCCTTCATTTGATTATGTCTTTGTAATTTTCTCCTTTGGATCATCCTCTTCAATATTTTCTTCCTCTTCTTCTTACTCCTCTTGACCAATAGTGGTAAGGAATTATAGATCAATACTCCTTTAGTGGTATCCAATAAATGATTAATTAATTATATTTATATATCCATATTTAGCATGTTTTACTTGTTATTTAAGAGAGTTATAGTATTTTTGGTACTTATTTTTCTTTAAATGTGTTTTTAGGTAAGAATTACCTTTATAGACCAAAAGGAGAAGAGTTCGAGTGAAAAATTGTGGCATATAATGAAAGAATTAAAACAATTTTGGAGATACATTGTTGTGTATAGTGACCGTGTAAGTCACTATAAATGCGTGGAGCTTCGAAGACACTATTTCTGCCCATGTAAAGATACATGCCTATGTATGTTTAAATACGTGATCGTGCATGTTGCCCATGTAAGCTTTTGCAATCATGTAAAGTCATAAATTAAGATATTTTTTAGATACACTATCACCTACACGACTGTATAAGTGAATATGTATATTTCATAAACCTTAGTTTCTACTATAAAAGGATATTATTATCATGGTTTATACTTAAAAACCTCTCATGGTTGATACCAAAAATTGTTGTCTTGATATGCATTTCATTGAAAGCCTAATGAACATGAAGTCTATTGCTAGTAAAGAGAATAAGTAACTACATTTCCAATAACCTGCATATAAGATAATGTTTTGTTAAAGGTCCTTCGGTTATTTTGGAAGCAAATTTATGGCTTTTTTTAGATATCCTAATCACTGATACTCCTTCCTTATCCTCTATGGAAATTTTTTTCTTATTCCTTAAAAGGAGCTAGTATTGGGACCCGTTCCCGGAACCCAACTCTTAACAAAACGAATTATGACTTAACTAATATCGCTGCTTTTTTTTTTCAAATCTCATACATCTCGACAACTCAGAACAACACAATTGCCCATTTGGGAATTTGGCCATTCTAATCCCACTATCCTATGTCATATAATTTCCATCATCTCAAAATCACTAAGATTGCTCTTAA
>JAOSBM010000004.1:14428905-14439436 GCA_027568955.1 Erythroxylum tenue
CAGTTTTGAAGTATAAGTTACCCATCGTTATCAAATGAAGTTTGCTCATGTCCTTAAGCAAAAGATGCTAGGTTACACTTAGAAAACTACACAAGATTGACATAAAGTCCCAAAAAAGGGGGAAAAAAAGAGCGAGTGATATTTTCATCAGATTATTGTTTGGAGATTGGTATGGACTAGATTTATGTTTGACCTATTCTAAAAATATTCCAAGCTGATTGTTTCACATGTATTGAAGTTGATTTCTTCCCAAGGCATTGAAGAGACATAAAGAAAGCTAATGGCTCTCTATTGATGAATATGAAGCTATAGTGTCATTGGAAACTCTAGAACTTCTCTTTGTTTAAATAATTATGCAGAACGTGGCCAGGGCTGTTACTATATTTAATTTCAGTTGTTGTACTTGCTAATGTATGCTTAAGTCATCTTTTTCAGTTGTTGCAAGCGATAAATATATGGATATAGATCTTTTAGTGGTACTACATTAGAGTTCTATTTTCTTGGTTTCAATCATTATTATAGTTCCAATATAAAAAGAAAACATCAATATTCTGATGATTTTTCTTTCCTCGGATTAATCAAAATAGTAGTATTTGCGTACTGTTTTATACTTTCACGTATGCCAAACGAATATGGTTATACAGGGAATAGCATTGTTTCATTCTTTCTCCGTATGTAATTGTTAAGTACTGAGTTGTCATTGTGCCAGCTTGTATAATGGGTACCTGAAAGGAGTTTATCATCATCGCTCTTTTGAAGTTGAATGCATCTATCTAAATAGATTTCTTAGATCTGGACTTTGACTAAATGTATATTTTGTCTTGCCGATGTGGAAAAATCAAGACTACTCAATTTTCATCCTTTTGATGGACAAAGGTACATATTCACTTTTGCAATTGGAGCCGGACCAGTGACTGGTATCATAATACCAGAACTTAGCAGCAGCAGCACACGTGGGAAGATTATGGGATTCAGTTTCTCTGTTCATTGGGTAGGTATGACGGTACTTTGGCTTTAATATGTTCTTGCCGAGCTAACAGATCACGTTGTCAGTTCTTTGTGATTCCTGCACAGAAGGTAAAGTCTGCATGTTTAAATAGTACATAGTTTTAAACAGTGGAAAGTAATGAAAAATGTATTACAGGAACTGCATGGATATTTTAATTCTTCATAAGGCCATCTTCTTCACTTTTTAGTGGATAATATCTGCTTGATGATCTTCATGGTGAAATTGTGACTCATATTTTGGGGCAATTTTGATTCAGGTTTGTAATTTCCTGGTCGGTCTATTCTTTCTTGACCTGGTAGAAAATTTTGGAGTTGCTCCAGTTTACGCCGGCTTTGGCTTGACTTCCTTGTTGGCAGCAATTTTTGCCAACTATTTCCTAGTTGAAACTAGAGGGCGGTCTCTTGAGGAGATTGAAATGTCATTGAACTCTACTCTACCTTATAGAGACGAGTGACTTAAACCACTGAAGAGTTCAGTTGACCGCCATGCAGTCCTTGCTCCAACTTTGAGCATCATTTAAGGAGATGGCGCTTTGTTATTCAAGATTTGATGCCGTGGTCTGATACGGGAAGCAGCAGCCGAAGCCAAAGAAGATAGCTATACGACAATGTTTTTGTGTATTTTTCGAATGTGTTTAACGATGGGAGAGGTAATCACTAATCACTAAGCAAAGGGGCGACTCACCGAGAAGGATGACCCTGCAGGTCCAGTAATATTTAGTTTTCTTTGTTATTGTTAATTTTGAGTCTGCAGATCAACTAAGATTTACCAAAATGTTCATAGTTATTTGGGCATGCAATTCAATGTTCTTTTATTTTTCTTTCAGCTTTTTATCTGAGCTCCTACCTTAGCCCAATCACAATGCTTCCTTTAGGTCTAAATATCCAAATCACATATATTAGTTTTACCAATTTCTTTAGCTTCTCAACTCCATTTCAAATTTTGCTTCTAGTTAAGCCTTTTCCAACTTTAGTCCATTAAACCTTCTTTGTCTGTTTTAATTAATTAATTTCAAGACTTTTACCTTTAGATTTTTTTTCTTAATCGTTTGTTTTTAAATAATAAATTCAAAATTTGATTATTTAGATAATCTTTTTAAATCTTTCTTATCATGCCTTTTCATTCTATTTGTTTTAAACCATACAATATGCATTCTTTTGTAAAGGTCGCTTTTTTTTTAATCAAATTGTCAAATTTATTATAAACTTAGGTAACTATTTAGACAAGGAGAATGAAGTATCTAATACCTTTTTTTTTTATATGTAATTGATATTTAAAAATTTATATTTCTTTTTCTTTTAAAGTTTTCTTTTAATTAGATAGGTAAATTTATTGCAATTCCTTCTATTTATTGAATGGATAAGTTGAAATTATATTTGTTTATGTAAACATATGGCATTTCATGATATATTGGTCTAATCATACACTAAATATCAATTGGTGCTTATTCGCATCTATAAAAAAACAATCTTAATTTTAATCTTTTAGTTGCATTATATCAAATTTAATTGAAATCTAGACTATAGTTAAAATGACATGATTGCAGCAATTCAATTTTAATTTAGAGTAATCACATTCAATTTATTTTTGGTTTGTATCTATTCGCACTTTTATCATATTTACTTTAAGTTTTTTGAATTCTGATTTGATTATTTTTTACCATATTCAATGTGTTAAAATTTATCATATTAGGCCTATTACTTTTTTTATTTTTAATTCATTTTTCATTAGTTTTAATTATTCTAGGTAGAGATTATTATTTCTAATATTAATTAGTTAATTATAAATAATTAAATTTAATTAACAAAAATTTTGTTAATTTTTATTTCAATTTTTACTAAATAGTTTTAGTTTTAATTAAATTTGACCCCAAAAAAATTAATAAAATGACCAAACAAAAAGAAGTAAAAATATTTTGAAAATTACATGAGACCAAAGATAACTGGAGCGAGAGAGTCTCATGCAAAAGGACAAAAGAGGAAAGCTGGCAAGAAAATAAAGGAGAAAGAAAAAGATGTTTACAACCTGAGCCAAAAAGAACTAGCAATGAGTAGGCAAAGCCTAAGAGAGCACACAGGAGGAGAGAGTTGCTCGGGGCGGTGTAGAACAACAAAATAACAGAGACAAAGAGAGTACCAGCGAAAAGACGAACAAACAGAGGAGAACGTATAAGAGAAAAACGAAAACGAAGATGAGGGATGAGGACATTGCTAGAAAATTAGGGTGGAATTTTTTTGTTTGATTTCACTTAATCCAAGATTATTAAAATTCTATAACACTTTGAAATATAAAACATAATAAATCATAGATCTTAATTCGTACCTTATTACGAAGTTTGATCATTTTTTTGTCGTTTCTTTCAAATCATTTTTTAGATAGACTTATTTCAGTCGCTATAGTCGCATAAGTGTCTCACTTTTAACAATGTTCACAGAACGTGTTAAGTGTGTTTGTTTGATTTTAAGGAGGTGATAATAGGAATGAGAATGAATATAGTAAAAAATAATAATATATATGATAGGAGACAAGTTCAGCATGTGAAACAAACATTACTTCCAATTCCTTCATGGTGTGGAGGTGCTTGCAGTAGACATCGTGGACAAGATGAGATCTTTTGCTTATTTTTAGGAATATTATTTCTTTTAAGTTGTTAAGTGGGAAAATCCACTACTCCTATTTTCTTGTGATTTCAATTTCAGTTATGTGAGTGAGTTCACATTTCATTGGCTTGTAATCTTCTCGGGTTTCTATTGCCTATAAATCAAACGAAGTTAATGGAATAAAGGGAGGATTATTTGTGTTCTTTCCTTGTCTGATATTCTTCCTTCTTTCCCTAAAAAATTTCTTTATCAGTGGTATTAGAGCTAGGTTGTGGCAATGAATACTAGAAACCAATCCAATGCTGAGTTTCGAACTGAGACTCAAGAAATATGGGGTCGTCATAAATCTAGTATACACCAAATCCACTCCACACTTGAAGTCATCCTAACCAAACTATAAAATCTAGAGATCACCATGAAACCACCTACTGAGGAAAATCCTTACGCCTCTGGAAACATTGGAAATAGTAGTAATCCTCAGAACTCACAAAATTCTAAACCGCAAAACATCAATAACCCAATCCAAATTCTTAATTCCCATGACAACCAAAATTCCACTATGGCCACCAACGGCAATCGACAACACATGAAGCTTCAATTTCCCAAATTTGATGGCATTGATCCGCAGGGCTGGTTTTACAAAGCTGAGCAGTACTTTTCCTTCAAAGAAGTCCACCCCCAAGATCAAGTTCATCTCGCCTCATTTCACTTGGAAGGGGTCGCCTTACAATGGCATCGATGGATGAGCAAGTTCCATGGACCAACAACATGGGACGAGTTCGTAGGGCTATTATAAAACGAATTGGTCCCATAGATTATGACGATCTGGGAGAAGCATTAACTCGCCTACGACAAACTACTACTGTAGTGGAATATCAAGAAACCTTTGAAACAATATCACACCGAATTGATGACTTACTCGAGTCCTTTTTGGTAAGTTCTTTTATTGGCGAACAACGAGATGAAATCCAACTGGAGGCCAAGCTTCAGTACCCTCGCACTCTGATCAAAGCATTTGATACAGCAAGATTGGTCGAGGAAAAACAACAGTTGCAAAAGAAGAACGTTGCAATTGCCAAAAATTATGGGTCAAACAAAAGTAATACAACTCAAGGCCTTTTAGGTCCTGCTCCGACTCTAAAATACACCACTGCTCCATCATTCCATCGGATTTCTGGTCAAGAAGCAAAGGAACGATGGGAGAAAGGTCTATGCTACTATTGTGATGAAAAATATGTACTCAACCATCGGTGCATAAAACCACAGTTGTTTGCAGTAGAAGATGTTCTGGTGGAAGAGTGCTCAAACACCAATTCTGATACAGAAGAGCCTATTCTCGAAGTTCTCTACATGCAATTGAAGGGACTAATCATCCGCATATCATTTGTTTACAAGGAAAACTCAAAGGGCGGGATGTGACGATATTGGTTGATAGTGGTAGCACACATAACTTGGTGGACCAAAATTTGGTAAAACAGTGTGGGCTAATGGTGACAAAAGATGAACAATTAAAGGTGATGGTCGCTAATCGTGAGCAAGTTAAGTGTATGGGAATTTGCAAAGGGGTGAGTTTTTTGGTGCAGGATTACCAGACGGTGGCTGAATTCTATATTTTACCTATTTCTACATGTCTTGTGGTGTTGGGAGTGCAATGGTTGGCATCATTAGGTCCTATCCAAACTGACTACAGGAGGCTTACTATGGTAATCCAAGACAAAGGCCAAACAGTGACATTGTAAGGAATTAAATTGGGTAAACTTGAACCTCTTTCTCGAAAAGAATTCTAATGCTTGGTACTAATCTATTGTTATAGGTAACAACACTTGGACAAAAAAATCACTCCACTCAAAACACCACACCATCAACCGACATCCAACAAATACTTCAAACCTACCATCAAGTTTTTTTCGGAACCAAAACACTTGCCACCTAAGAGAAGCCACAACCACCATATACCATTACAACCCAACAGTAAACCCATCTCAGTTAGGCCTTATCGTTACCAATTTTACCAAAAATATGAAATTGAGAGGATGGTCCAACAACTACTTGCTACCGGGTTAATTCGACCAAGCTGAAGTCCATTCTCATCACCAGTGTTGCTAGTAAAAAAATCAGATGGAAGCTGGCGTTTCTGTGTCGATTACCGGAGACTCAATGAGATAACAGTGAAGGACAATTTTCCAATTCCAGTTATCGACGAACTACTCGATGAACTGCATGGATCCAAGTTCTACTCCAAACTTAACTTGCGATCTAGCTATCAACAAATCTGAGTACAAGAGGAAGACATTCACAAAATGACATTCCGAACACATGAAGGACACTATGAATTCCTTGTGATGTTGTTCGGTCTCACAAATGCTCCCGCCACATTTCAAGCCTTAATGAATGAGGTCTTTCGTCCTTATTTGAGGAAATTTATTCTTGTTTTTTTGACAACATTTTGGTTTATAGCAGGATGTGGACCGCTCACCTCGAACATGTGAAAACAGTTCTGCAAATATTAGCAAAACATCAGTTGTTTGCTAAGAAGAGCAAATGTCAATTTGGAGTGACAGAAGTTGACTATCTTGGGCACGTGATCTTCAAAAAAGGAGTGGTTGTTGATCCTACAAAAATCGCAGTTGTGATTGAATGGCCAAAACTAACGACAATAAAGGGCGTAAGAGGATTTTTAGGCCTCGCAAGATACTATTGAAAAATCATTCAGCATTTTGGTAGTATTGCGTTTGCTCTCACTCAATTATTAACCAAAACTAGATTCACTTGGAATACAGATGCAGCCAAGGCTTTTGAACAACTCAAAATGGCATTGTCCTCACCACTAATATTGGCTCTTCTAGATTTTTCCCAAGAATTTGTGGTCGAAAGTGATGCGAGTGGTTTCGAAATTGGAGCAATCTTGTCGCAACAACAACGCCCCATTGCTTATTATAGCGAGGCTCTAAAAGGATAAGCCCTTTTCAACCTATGAAAAGGAGACGTTAGCAATTGTGAAGGCTGTCCGAAAGTGGTGCCCCTACCTACTAGGACGCCCTTTTCTAGTTCGAACCGATCAAAGAAGTCTGAAATTCCTATTAGAACAACGAATCACAACTCCAGCTCAAGCAAGATGGCTTTTGAAATTACTTAGATACGACTATAGGATTGAATACCATAAGGGAAAAGAGAATCAAGGAGCAGATTCTTTATCGAGGAGGGAAGATTTTAACATGATGGTGCTTTCATTACCTGTGGCCGATTGGTGGGCAATTTGCCAACGCAACAAGTACAAAACCACCAAATCAGCGGGTCTGCTCTAACCGCTCCAAATTCAAAATAGCATCTGGTCTGAAGTTTCTGTTGATTTTGTGGAAGGTCTTCCTTCTTCAAAAGGCCATATTGTGATCCTAGTTGTGGTTGATAGATTATCTAAGTACTATCACCTAATCCCTTTGAAGCATCCCTTTAATTATGTCTTTGTGGCGAAGGTGTTTATCAAGGAAATCATTCATTTACATGGAATCCCAGTTCCTATTATTAGTGACGGGGATAAAATCTTTACAAGTGCATTCTGGAATGAGTTATTCACATCACAAAAAACTCAATTGTTGATCAGTTCCAGTTACCATCCTCAAACCGACAGACAGACTAAAGTTCTCAATCGGATTATGGAACAGTACTTACGATGCTTCACTAGTGACCAACCAAAAAATTGGGTTGAATGGTTACCATGGGCTGAATACAGTTACAATACGAGCCTCCACTCAGCAACTAAGTTTACTCCTTTTGAGATTGTATATGGTCGACCTCCACCTACACTCACCTCCTACATTCCAGGTACAACAAAGGCAGCTGCAGTTGAGGAACTTCTCCGAAGTAGAGAAGAGATTTTGCGTGAAGTAAGACCAATTTGCGGGTGGCCCAAGACCATATGAAGATGCAAGCTGATAAAGGAAGGAGGGAAGTTCAATTGGATGTGGGAGATTTTTTCTATCTTAAGTTACAACCATATCGGCAAAATTCAGTTGTGTTTCGTGGTTCTCTTAAGTTATCAGCAAGGTTTTATGGACCTTATGAAGTTTTGGAGAAAATTGGTCTAGTGGCGTATCGCTTATGTCTACCTAATGGAGCTCAAATACACGATGTATTCCATATGAGCCTTCTCCGCAAACATTTAGGAGACCGACCAAATCCTGTTGCTATTCTTCCTTCGGTATCTGAGGATTCCAATCCGCTTCCTACACCTGCAAAAATATTGGGTCAATGTCAAGTTCAAAAAGGTCGATATAGGCCGTACACCGAAGTCTTGGTACATTGGGATGGCATTGATCCTTCGGATGCCACGTCGGAAAATTATAGACAGTTCTCTCGCACTTATCTGGAGTTTGTCCTTAAGGAAAAGGACAATTTGGGGAGAATGGAATGATAGAAGACAAGTTCAGCAAGTGACACAAACATTACTTGCAGTTCCTTCATGGCGTGGAGGTGCTTGCAGTAGACATCGTGGGCATGCTGAGATCTTTTGTTTATTTTTTGGAACATTATTTCTTTTCAGTTGTTAAGTGGGAAAATTCACTACTCCTATTTTCTTGTGATTTTAATTTTATTTATTTGAGTGAGTCCATGTTTCATTGTCTTGTAATGTAATCTTCTCTGGTTTCTATTGCCTATAAATCAGATGAAGTTAATGGAATAAAGGGAGAATTCTTTGTATTACTTCCTTGTCTGATATTCTTCCTTCTTTCCCTAAAAAATTACTTTATCAGTGGTATCAGAGCCAGGTTGTGGCAGTGGATACCAAAAACCAATCCAATGCTGAGTTTTGAAATGAGACTTAAGAAATATTGGGTCATCATGAATCTAGTATACACCAAACCCACTCCACACTTGAAGTCATCAAACCAAACTACAAAATCTAAAGATCACCATGAAACCACCTACTGAGGAAAATCCTTTCGCCTCTGCAAACATTGGAAACATTGGAAACAGTAGTAATCCTCAGAACTCACAAAATTCCAAACCACAAAACATCAATAACCCAATCCAAATTCTTAACTCCCATGACAACCAAAATTCCACTACGGTCACCAACAGCAATCAACAACACATGAAACTTCAACTTCCCAAATTTAATGGCACGGATCCGCAGGGCTGGTCTTATAAAGTTGAGCAGTACTTTTCCTTCAAAGAAGTCCACCCCTAAGATCAAGTTCATCTCGCCTCGTTTCACTTGGAAGGGGTCGCCTTACAATGGCATCGATGGATGAGCAAGTTCCATGGACCAACAACATGGGACGAGTTCGTACGGTTGTTATTAAAAGATTTGGACCCACAGATTAAGACGATCCTGGAGAAGCATTAACTCGCCTATGACAACCTACTTCCGTAGCGGAATATCAAGAAACCTTTGAAACACTATCACATCGAATTGATGACTTACCTGAGTCCTTTTTAGTGAGTTCATTTAGTGGCGAACTACGAGATGAAATCCAACTGGAGGTCAAGCTTTAGCACCCTCACACTCTGATCAAAGAATTTGATACAACAAGATTGGTCGAGGAAAAACAATAGTTGCAAAATAAGAATGTTGCAACTGCCAAATATTCTGGGTCAAACAAAAGTAATACAACTCAACGCCTTTTAGGTCCTGCTCCCACTCCAAAATCCACCACTGCTCCGTCATTCTGTCAGATTTTTTGCCAAGAAGCAAAGGAACGCTGGGAGAAAGGTCTATGCTACTATTGCAATGAAAAATATGTACTCAACCATCGGTGTATAAAACCACAGTTGTTCGCAGTAGAAGATGTTTTGGTGGAAGAGTGCTCAAACACCGATTCTAATAAAGAACAACCTATTCCTGAAGTTTCTCTATATTGCAATTGAAGGGATTAATCATCCGCAGACCATTCGTTTATAAGGAAAACTCAAAGGGTGGGATGTGACGATATTGGTTGATAGTGGCAGCACACTTAACTTTGTGGACCAAAATTTGGTAAAATAGTTTGGGCTAATGGTGACAAAAGATGAACAATTAAAGGTGATGGTTGCTAATCGTGAGCAAGTTACGTGTAAGGGAATTTGCAAAGGGGTGAGTTTTTTGGTGACGGATTACCAGACGGTGGCTGACTTCTATATTTTACCAGTTGCTGCAGGTCCTGTGGTGTTGGGAGTGCAATGGATGGCATCATTAGGTCCTATCCAAACTGACTACAGGACGCTTACTATGGTAATCCAAGACAATCGCCAGCCAGTTACATTGTAAGGAATTAAATCGAGTAAACTTGAACCTCTTTCTCGAAAAGAATGCAATCTAATGCTTAGTACTAGTTTGTTGTTACAGGTAACAACACTTGGACAAAAAAATCACTCCACTCAAAACATCACACCATCAACCGACATCTAACAAATACTTCAAACCTACTGTTGGGACCCGATTTTGAAACCCGGACCCCAACCGAAAAAAAACGGGAAAGATTCAATCAAACTTAAGGGTAAAATTCTGACATCCGAGAACGCAAACCTTTTCTTACACAAACAAACGTGCCGCGTTGGAAACTATAAGATAATCGGTCTAAACTAATCCAAATCGGGTCCCACCATTTATGGTATCAGAGCGCCGATATTAGGATCTTACATGGGCGCAAGTGTACGAGTGATATGCATGAGAATTTGAAAAGAGATTATATGGATAGGATTGAATTAGAGATAATATGATAAAGATGTAAATGGATTTTTTTCATGCATTATATGAAGAACCTAATTGATTGTTTGATTAAGGTGATGAGTTATCTGATCGATCATAAGACTGTGTAAGATATTAAGGTTAGAATATCATGACGATTAGGCTTCTTTGATCACTATGTTGATTGATTTTGAATATACAATTGTGAGATGAAATAAGGAATACTTGAAAGATGCGATTAATGATAGAGATATA
>JAOSBM010000004.1:14443091-14455147 GCA_027568955.1 Erythroxylum tenue
GGAATAAAGGGAGGATTATTTGTGTTCTTTCCTTGTCTGATATTCTTCCTTCTTTCCCTAAAAAATTTCTTTATCAGGATATTATCATTATAATTATGATAGTTGGTTAAGAGGAAAGAATGATTACTAGTACCATTGATAGTATTTGATTTGTAAAAAATATTAAGAAATAAAAAGTTATTATATTTTAATTAATTAATTATATTTTAATTAATTAATTATATTTTAGTTAATTAATTAATTAAATTATATTTTAATTAATTATATTATAACTAATTTTTTATTTATTTTTAATTAATTATAATGTAATAATTAATTAATAATTATATTTTAAATAATTATATTTTGATTTATTATATTTTAATTAGTTATATTATAATTTATTAATTATTTTATATTATAATTTATTAATTAATTACAATACTTTAATTAATGAATGAATTGTATTTTAATTAATTATAATGTAATTAATTAACATATTGTAATTAATTAATTAATTATATTGTAATTAATTAATTAATTATAATATAATATAATATAATATAATATAATATAATATAATTTTAGTTAATTAATTACAATATTTTAATTAATTAGTATTTTAAAAAATTTAAAAAATAGAGCCACTCCTAAGGAATGAGTTTCATTCCTCTACTAAATGGAGGGTATGGAGGATTCCCTAAAAGTGAAATATCAAATTATTGCCCCTATAATCATAATCAATAACCAACCACTCACTTTTCATTCCTTAACCATTAACCCATTTCCAAACCCATCAACCAAGCACCTCTTAAATCTATCTATACCATAAGTATACGGGTCATATCTTTATAGTATAAACAGTATCGTTCCCATAAGGATTGTCTTTAGACACCTAATAATTTTTGTAATGCTTTGTTTAAAGTAGGCAATATAATAAGTGTAGCTAGAAAATAAACTAAATCATAGAAAATTGAAAATTGAATAATTAACAAGAAGCAATGAACACATGATTAACAAGTGATAACAGTTTAATAATTAATTATATCCTTGTTTTGTTTTCACCTCACTTTCTTGATTTAATAATAATTGACCCTAGATATCCTATGGTTATGATTATCTTCTCTTAAGATCTAACTAACTAATCTCAATGGAAGTAGATAAGAATTTAATTATGACCTCTCAAACTCTCAAAACTCTTCCTAATTATCCAATTAGATTTGAAACAATCTTATGAGTAATTAATAGACAATTAAAACCTCTCTTCAATTGTAATATGATATTTATAGTTCTATTATGATACCAACTCTTGCTACGCAACATAACACATATATTTCAACCTAATCTTTCAATTCAGATCAAAAATTAAAACAATAACCATCACAAAGTATGTTTCTATTAAATCAAGAACAAGGAAAGAAAAGGAAAGAGTAGAGAATTGAATTAAACCTCGCTGCTGCTCTGAAACTTCAACCAACCTAACAGGATGTAAAGCTCAAGGCACTTGAGTATTCACCTTCAGGCTTCTCTGACTTGATCCTCTAGTCTTTTCTCTCTTCCTCCTAAACCTTTGCAAATCCGCTATCCTCTTTCCTCCTTCCTGCTCCTCCTGTCTAGGGGCATTGCTGTCTTTCCTCCACTAACCTTTTTCCCTCCCCTTTTACTTATTGTTTCTATACAAACTTTTTCTGCTACAACTCTTATTCTACTACTACCATTTTTAAACTAGTTAACATGACTGCATTAACTGCTCCCAATTTCTCTGAGTTTCCCCCTTTACCCTCAAGTTTTTTACCTTCTTCCTCTTCTGAACTCCCCCTAGATCCAGCATAAGCTATTCCAAATCAAGCTATCCCAATCCAACCCCTAACATTCCTAACTCCCACTCCCCCTCATCCTGCTCCTCCATTAAATCTCCTACAAACCCAGATTTTTCTCCCAACACTAGGAAGCAGTTCTTCCCTTACATTCACTCTCAAACCCTCCTAAGTCGGTCAAAATAGCAAATGAGACTCATAACTTTGCGGAAAAAAAGGAAAATTTAGAAGTAGGTGGTAAGGGAAAGCTCAAAATCCTCTCTTTTTTATAGCCCTTCGATTGAAATAGACGGAAAGATGTTGGTGGCCCCAAGTCTTGACATGTTGCAAGAGGGTGCAAAATCTTGGGAAGCTATGATCATAGGTTTCTTCATAGATAAACACACATCAAAGAAACTGGAAAGCAAGAGGCATTCAAGAGGTAATGTTAACTAAAAATGATAACATTATTATGACATTTAGTGCAAAAATAGAGGCTCTAAAGTAATAGAGGAAGGATAATGACACATCTCTCAGCTTCCTTTATTCCTCCAGAACTGGAAACCTGGTAAGGAATTAGAAAAATTAGAGTTAAGAATATTCCACTATAGGTGAACATCCACAATATTCCACTAGAATATTGGACCACCAAAGGCCTAAGCTTGTTAGCTAGCTACTTGGGAAAACCTATATGTATAGATGAGAATACATCATTTAGGAAACGAGTTGGATATACTAGATTGTGTGTGAGTATGGACATTTCGAAGGAGATGAAAGATTATATCCCCATCTTAAGGTTGGCTTATGGTAATTCTCTTAAGGAGGATAACGTCATGGTAACCTACCATTGGAAACCTTCCCTACAACTTCAGGGCAATACATGGAAACCAACAGGGAAATTTTTTGATAGGAGAGATTATGGAGAGTTGATGAGGACTGAGGAGAATAAAAATGATGGGAAACCTGATATTGATGGACTTGAGTCACAGAAAAGGATACTAAAGGATCAGGGACAGGTTAATTAAGTAAACAGAAATTAAACCTATGAGACTAAGGGGGACCAAACTGAACAAATTGTAGTGGATCAATAGTTAATACCGAAGGCATCAGTGAATAAGTCAGGTCTACACAATTTAGATGGAAAGGAAGAACATATTATCAGTAATACAAATAATGGAGGACTGTAGAAGGGTTATCCCTTAGAGTTCAATAGCAGGTAGTCACCAATTTGCCACAACAGTCAAAATCCATGATTCATATAGAATATTAGGAAGGAATATTTGAACACGTACAAACTAGAAAGAGCATTCGGAGCAATAGGAAAGGCTCAAAAGGTAAAACCAACATTATATGGCCTTTCTAGTATGGAATGTTAGAGGTAAACAACTCTTCGAAGCTCAATGCCTTGAAGGAGTTTCTCTGGCATAAGAAGCCTTTTTTTTGTCTTTTAGAAACTAAAATCTGACTCAGAAATTTGAATAAATTAGGTTATTTTGGAAGCCAATGGCAGATAAAGTCTAATCACCAGTTCCATAATTATGGGAGAATCATCCTAGTCTATAATGAGGATCTTATAGAGGTGGAAGTTTTGGAAGCAAGTGAGCAATTCATGCATACAAAAATGAAATTCAAAATTAAGCACATTTTAGTGATGGATACCTTTGTCTATGGGCATAATACTGCATTTCAAAGAAGGGACCTATGGAATGCATTGAGAAGACTAAAGGGAGCAGCTAATGGCCCGTGGATCATAAGTGGCGATTTCAACTCCACTATTTATCAATCTGAAGCTGAAGGGAATTGTAACCTACTCGACTATAAAACGAATTTGTTTGAATGCACAAAAGATTTGGAAATTTCTGACTTAAAATATGATGGTCACAGATTTACTTGGAGCAACAAAGCAGAGTTCTTGTAATGTCCCAATATCCTATGTTAGGGGCTAGAACCCCAGAATAGTGTATATTGAGAGAATAGAAGTGCATTTCATGCATCATATGGTATATTTAAATATGTGTGTCGATATTCATTAAAAGAATTGTACATGCATTCATTGGCATTTTTCGGGTATAATTGATTTATAAATGCGATTAAAATGTGAATTGTGGATTATTTGTGTTGAAAATTTATTTGGAAAGTATTGTGATTATTTTCTGAATTTTTGGTGAATTTTAGGAAATTTTCAAAAATTTGGAGTATTTTGGCCTAGGAAAAATATAGAAATATAAGATAAATGGGAGTGTGACAAATGGCTTACATGCATGGGTGACATGTAGCAAGATCTCCTCAACCCACGTAGTCACCTTGTTTTATAAGGAAAATTTTTCTACAGCTCCTTCTCGATTGTTCTTCACCGCATGCACCAACACCAAACAAAAACTCTCTTTTTGCTTATATATCACCGAAACCAGCCCATATATATTGTTTTATCACTAATTATTTTTGTTTGCTTCATCCACTAAAAGCTTTATTTACTCTTACAATTAGAGTTTTTGCTGGAAACAAGTAAGTGATGGTTTGAATTTTTTGGCTAATATACATGAATTTTGATGATGTTATAAATGGATGCATATTTGAGTTGTGTAGGAGGACTAGTTTCGGATAAGTAAAGTGAGAAATGAAGATTATATGAAAACAATTTGTGCAGTAGCATTTGTACAGAAAGTGGTGATGTCTGTATGGATATTCTGTTTTATATGATTGTGATTTCTTTTTTTGAGTTTAACTGAAAATTTATGGAGTAGAAAATTGCAGAAAAATAGAAATAGGTTCTGTTTTGGATTGTTATTGATCATTAAAACAATGTAGTAGATAGAGAATGCAGAAACTAGTGTTAGTCGTGTATGAATGTTGTTTTGATGTTTATGTTTAAACTTGAATCTTGAGTTGTTTTAGAGTAAGTTGAATTGGAATGGGGGTAGAAATGCAGAGAGTATACATTTGAAATGATAAAGTAAGTGGTAGAGAGGAAGAAGAAGGAGAAACGTTCTGCAAAAATATGGAGAATTAAAGTACATAACCATAACTCTACTGTGAAAGGTGGGAGTACAAAATCAGGCTTTCTGATACTGAACAGTTCTGACTCTTTTTACTACAACTTTGACTTCAAACCTTCAAATGTCTTGAAAGTTGAACCAATACACTCCTAAGACATTGTTTTTCCTCTCCATAAAAATTTAGAGCCATCTTAATTGATTTGAAAAAGATTGAGTGGATGAAAGTGAGCAAGGCTGCTGGAATATTATGAACTGGAATATTTTCATTGAATTAATATTTTGATTATATCGTGATCTGTAGTTTTCCAAATGAGTTCATTCTTGATTCAGATTAAATTAGAGACATATGGAGACAACCTTCTTAAAGAAGTTGAATTTTAATTCGGTCTCTAAGAATTTCAAAATTTGGCATGAAATTGAGTATGGGCTTAGGTTGTAGCACTACCAGTGACAGAAATCATGTCCTCTTATTATTGAATAAACTATATTGATGTAGGTTGAATCAGACAAAGGTGTCTTGACAAAAGTTGTAGCTTATTCTCTTAGCTTCCAATTGCTATAAAGTTTGTAATTTTTGGACAATGGAATTGAGAGATATAGGTTGTACAACTTTGAATGCATGATCATGCTCTAGCTCAAATTTCAAATGTACTCAGTCTATAGTATTTTGAGCATAACTCATAGAATAATGAACCAAATTGTATGATCTTGGTGTCATTAGAAACTTAAGGCACAGGGGAACAATTGTCTAGAAGAAAGTGTTATAGAAATACATCATTTTCCTTGTAATAATGATCATGTATAGTAGACCCAAAAGTTTGTGTTGAAAAGAAAGTTGGAATAGTGAATGAGTGTATGAATTTTGAAACATTTGGAATACAATTGATCTTTACATCGATTTATTACAGAAATATACCCGGGCATATGTCATTGAACATGCATGTTACATGATACAATTATAAAAATGCGTATGCAGTTACATGAACAATGTGGTAAAATGAAATTGTATTTGATTGTATATAGAAGCGCATGTAGAGCTACCGCTTCTAGATATTGCCGAAACTTCAAGGCAATAAGTAAAAAGGGAGCAATTGTGAGTAACCTAAGATGGTCTCACCTTAACTTGTTTTGTTTATTACTGAATTGAATTTGACATTGATGAATGTGCACTGGATTGTGTACTGAATTTCGGACATGAAATGTCCGAGGAGTTTTGATGCATGATTAAAACATTGGAAGTGCTACTTGTATGTGAATGAGATTGACTATTTGATTCTTAAAGTGAATGTTGAATGTCGGACTAAAGGTCTCATGACAAATATGAATGAGAAATAATGTGAATGTGACTGAATGAATATGATGATTGAATTTATGAATGCATTTCGTTTCCAATATATGAAATATAAAGTCAAATGTGACTGATGTCACCAGTTAAAAAAAAGAGCTTAAAGCTCAGACACCTGTGCAAAGAGCCTAAGGCTCAACGTGTACAACGAGCCTTGTATCCCCAACGGATAATGGATGGTATGAAAGAGCCCAATATCCTCAATGGATACGGGACAGTGAAAAAGGCACATGGTCATAACAATGTAACAAATGAATGTGTCTCATAAACATTGCTTTCACATATGAAATGAATAAATTAAATGATTACACTGTTGTGAGAACTTTTCTTGAATGAATCTGTGATAAATTATTAATGATTGTGTTTTACAAAATTGTAATGAAATGATGAATTGTTTGGACTATGTGATTGAAATATGACCATTGTGTACAAAGTGTTTTATGATATTACTTGATGATAGTTAGGTTGACGTGAATTATATGGTAACATGATTATCAATTGTTTCAGGTTTGAGAGAGCGACGACTTAGCTTCTAAAGTTGCATTAGAAGCGTTTTTGTAAAAATTTTGAAGATAAGGCAAGGCTCAAAGGTCGGTCAGCTGGGACTAAAGAACTAGTCTTTGTTTTTTTACTTTTGTTAATCCCTCAAGTATGTAGTATACTTTTTAGCCTGAGTTGTAAACGCTCATAGGATGATGTTGTATAAATGTGGATGATGGATGATGCTACATTGTAAATGATGGTTTATGAAATGAAATAAGGAAACTTTTAAATTTTAGATCTTGTGCTATTTATGATTTTGCTTGTGATGCCATGCAATAAAGTGCAGGCGATATAGTTAACATGCCAATTCTATCGGGCATGTGCACGTGTGATCGTATGGCACACATGCATGCATCGAACAGGAGTGGGGTGTTACAGTTCTAATTGGCTGATCAGAAAGAAGCTGGATAGGGCCTTGGTAAATGTGAAATGGTTAACAACTTTTCCAAGTGGTTAACAACTTTTCCAATTAGTAAAGTTTTGTTTTTGGATCCAGGGTTTTCGAACCACACCGCTATCAAGGTGGACAACCTCTACAAAAAGGTAATTTAAAACACCTTTCGGGTTTAACAACTTTCTGACCACTGTGAAGGATTCCATGAAGCTATTATCAAGGGTTTGGAGGTAGAAGTCACGTATAATAAAGAATTTATATGCATGCAAAAACTTAAAGCGATAAAGAAGGAACTGAAGAGATTAAATGGAAGTAAGGGTGGGACCACAAATCAAAGGATAGAAGTCGCTAGATCTCGACTCTCACTCATACAGAAATCACTGGCTGACAACCCCACTAATGAGTTTATTGCAAAGGAGGAGAAGGAAGCTCTGAAGCTCTACTTGCAAGCAGTAGACAACTACCTCTCATTATTAAGACAACGATCCAGAGTCAATTAGATTAAGGATGGAGACAGATGCACAATATATTTCTTTAATACTATTAAGGTAAGGAGAAATATGAATAGGATAACTTCAATTAAAGCAGACTAAGGGGAGATCTTATATGAGCAAAATGAAATTGCTTAATATGCCTTGTTACACTTCCAAAAGATCCTAGGAACTGAAGGAAATGCTAGCACAATCAGTGTAGATCTTAGGACGTTCAGTTCATCAAAAATTGCTGAAGATCATGCAGATCTCTTAACCAAACAGGTCACGGATTAGGAGATAGAAGTAGTGTTGTTTAAAATGAATGAAAAGCCCCAGGATTGGATGGCCTGAATGGATTCTTCTATAAAAAAACTTGGAATTTAACAAGGAAGATTATGAAAGAAGCAGTGCACGAATTCTTCAAAAATGGAGTACTCCTAAAAGAGATCAACAAGACCTCCTTGTGTTTGATTCCTAAAACACATAACTCTTATACATGGAATGACTTCAAGCCTATCTCATGTACTAATTTCTGTTACAAGATTATAGCTAAAATCCTGGAAAATAGATTGAAATTAATGCTACACTACATCATCAGTAAAAACCAATGAGCTTTCTTAAGTAAGTGAAATATTGGAGATAATATTCTACTATTGCAGGAACTCTTGAAAGGATGTACTAGAAGAAAATCACCTAAGAACTGCAGATTAAAAGTGGATCTCCAGAAAGCCTTTGATAGTGTCAATTGGGGTTTTTACTGTAAAATATGAGTTTTATGGAATTCCCTCAGACTTTCATTCATTGGATTAAAGAATGTATCTCTTCAGTTTCCTTTAGGATTATGATCAATGGGTGTCCCACTAAGATTTTCAAAGGCAAAAGGGGACTTAGGTAAGGGGATCCTCCTTCCCCCTACCTATTTCTATTTTGCATGGAAGTTTTTACCCTTATGCTGAGATACAAGATCTCCTCAAATCTAGATTTCAAGTTCCATACCAAATGTAAATTGCTTTCACTAATCAGTTTATGTTTTTCAGATATCTAATCCTTTTTAATAAGGCTAATATCCCTTCAATTACAGTTCTAATGAATACCTTACAAAGATTGAAGGAGATATCGGGACTGAGCATCAATCTTTAAAAAAGTATTTTAATCCTATCAAATTGTTTTACACATCTTGCTAGTGATATTTCTATTGTAACTGGAATGGGTAATCATGATCCTCCTATCACTTATGTTGGACCCCGAATTTTTGGTAGAAGATTAGAACTATTGAATGAGAAATTTTGGTGATTACTCACGAGTAAAGAATAAATGAATGAAAGTAATGATAGACAAGAGTAAAGTAGGGAATTAGAAATATGGATAGATAGATTCATGATTTGCTTGGTGTCTATGGTGGATAAGAGCTTTTGGAATGGAAAAAATTAAGGTGAAAGTTAGAAGTGAAATGAAAGCAAAAATGAAGTTGAATATGTGTAGTAAGTTGATGAAGGATAAGTACATATGTGTATGTTCTGTCATTGGTGTTCATGATTAATCGTGGATTATAATTTTCTTTATGGATGATATTGATTTGAAATGAAGTTGAGAATGAAGAGTAAATGCAGTAGAAAAAGGTGATCTTGGTATGAGTTGTGTTAAGGAAAGATTTTGAAACAAAATTGGTAGATGATCTAGAAAATGTTCACTGAGTATGCTTCAGTCTTTTAGCCACAACGTTTTCTATAGTTGTCCAAACGAGATGATTCTTAATTTGGATTAAACTAGAGATATATGCCTACATTTCTTATGAAGACATCGAATTTCAATTCTGTCTCTAAGAGTCAAAATTTCATGAAGTTGAGAACTGGGTGCAGCACATTGGGAGCTGAATGTAAAAATTTGTCTTTGGACTTCAGGGGAAGTTTGGGATTGATTTAGATAGATTTTGGCAAAGTTGCCTTCTTGAGAGTTGTATATCCTTCTTTTATCTTTCCAACAGTATATAGTATGGAATTTTTAGACATTTTAGTATAGATTTATGCTCATTGTAAGTGGAGATGCTTTGGAGAGTGAAAACTAAGACGGAAGAAAAACTAAGACGGAAGGAAAACTCAGACGGAAGGAAAACTCAGACGGAAGTGAAAACTAAGACGGAAGGAAAACTAAAAAGTAAGATGATGCAAAAGTAAGACGATGCGAAAGTAAGACGATGCAGAAGTAAGACGAAGCAAAAGTAAGACGATGTAGAAGTAGGACGATGCAGAAGTAGTATGATGCAGAAGTACGAAGATGCAGAAGTAAGACGATGCAAAGTAAGACGATGCAGAAGTAAGACAATGAAAAAGTAAGATGATGCAAAGTAAGATGATGCAGAAGTAAGATGATGCAGAAGTAAGACGATGCAGAAGTAAGACGATGCAAAGTAAGATGATGCAGAAGTAAGACGATGCATAAGTAAGACGATGCAAAAGTAAGACGATGCAAAAGTAAGAAAGAAAAAAACACAGATGATAGAATTGTTCTTTGAGGTCTTCATGAAAGTTGTATATCTTGAAGTTCTCTTTCGAATCGTTCTAAGATGATCTTAGTCCGACATCCGTAACAAAAGTTATGGCAATTGTACCAAGACAGGTTCAATATGATTGAGGACAAAAACATGTTTGATTCTTTTGGCCATAAATTCTTATCTAGACACCTAATTGACTTGATTCTTGAACCATTGGACTCGTAAGACATTTCTCTACTCTGTACCAAAAATCATAGCCATCTGAAATGAAGTCAAAAAGATTGAGTGGAAAACGTGGGACGGGTACAGTGAGTGTACTCTTAAATAGTATGAACTGGTGTTATTCCACTGAATATACTTCAGTATTTTGATGATATCTTGATCTGTAGAGCTCCAAATGAGATAATTTCTGACTTAGGGTAAACTAGAGACATAGAGTTACAATTTATATGAAGAAAGTGAATTGTAATTCAATCTATAAGACTTTCAAGTTCTGGATGGAATTTGTGCATAGTATATTGTTTTAGACAAGAGCAGTTCAAAAATGTTGGAAGTATATCTTTTAAATCATTGCACCAAATTGAATGATTTTGGTGGCATTAGAAACTTAAGACAACGAGGAACATTTTCTAGAAGAAAGTGTTATGTTAGAATCTTCAAGGACATTTTTGACAAGACACTTAAGTTCAAAAGAACATAAGCCTATAAGGAAGGATAAAATGGAA
Organism: Erythroxylum tenue; assembly: GCA_027568955.1. Classification (NCBI taxonomy): domain Eukaryota; kingdom Viridiplantae; phylum Streptophyta; class Magnoliopsida; order Malpighiales; family Erythroxylaceae; genus Erythroxylum; species Erythroxylum tenue. Next base: position 14,453,834 of record JAOSBM010000004.1, read on the forward strand.
ATTTTTAACTCATTAAGGGCATAAAAGGAAGAAGAAATTGTGGACTTATATTTAAGAGAAGGAGAGAACGTAAATTGGAGGATTCTAGAAGAAGGAAAATGTGTGGATGCGAAAAGAGATAAGAGAGAGAAACAAGAAAAAGAATGAAAGAGAGAAAGAAGAGAAAACAAGCTAGGGTTTCAGTTGTGTTAGCCCTCAAGAGAGATTTTAAGGTTGTTCAAGAAAAAGAACAATTAGAGGAAGAGAAGAGCTTCCCTTTGAGCTAAGGATCCCTTCATTTGGTGAAGAATGAAGGTAAGATCATTTGAAATTTTGGATTTTTAAAGGGATTTTTGTTCATGGAGTTTAGAAAATGTTCAGGTTTAAGTATTTTAGAATCAATTCTAGTGATTGTGCTTTGAGGGATTTTCAATTGAAAACCCTATTGAGTGGGATTTTGTTATTGTATCAAGGGATCAAGAGGGACAAGAGGAACCAGAGAAGAAGCATTTTGAGCAAGACTATAAGCAAGAAAATCAAGATGGGTACATGTTTATAATAGAGTAAATAAGCTACTACTATTTTCTTTAAATCAAAGAAGTTTTCTGATTTCATTTGCATCATAAGTGCTGCATTCTTGTTCATGAATGATTTGTGAAACTTTCTATATGTTTGTTACATGACTTGAATGATTATTTTCAAAAGGAAAAGACCATGAAAGTAATATCTTTGAAAAGATGCATGTTTATGAAATCATGTTTTCAAGATATACGTCAAGTATATGAAAAAAGCAAGTTTACAAGAAGTGCCATTTTGAGCAACAAGCTTACAAGATTTTGAAATATAAGTGTTATGTGGGTTTGTGGTAGTCCCTCAAGAACCGTCACGTGCATGTTGACTCAAGAATAGGCTTCTTCCGCCTGCCCGCCAATGGCATGGAGCTCCTTCAAGGACTCCCTCAAGAATTACGTCTACACAGGACCCCTATGTGGAAATGTGTAGTGCGTCATATTTTGGACTTACCCAAACCATTCTGATGTGCTTATGTGTTTATGTTATGTGAACAAGTTTGATGCATTCATGTTTTGAAAGATGTGAATTTTGACTACACGACAAGACTTTTGAAAAACAAGTATTTTACGATTCAATATGATGTTTTCTATGACAAATAAAAATGGTTTCAAAAGTTTTGCTTACCTTTTTATTATAAACTATAACCCACGACCTTTAAGCTCACCCCCTTTCTGTCCCCACCTCCAGGTGATGAGCAAGAGATGGAGTGAAAGAGAGTCAAGGCATCACTCCAAATTTGCTTATGTTGTATTTTGAGTTAGT
>JAOSBM010000004.1:14481437-14514641 GCA_027568955.1 Erythroxylum tenue
GACATATAAACAACTCACCCTAAAATATGGTAAATTCTTCATTTAGCATATCGTTTTAATTTTCGAATCCGTTTTACAGCTATCGTCTTACAACTTCGTCTTACTTTTGTTGTAGAATAACTCAAAGTAAAACATAACAAATGTTAAACTCATATTTACTAAAATACGTTTGACAACAATTTCGATATTTTGAAACCATGAAATATGTTTAAGAATTATTCTAATTAGATATTATTCTAATTTTTGATAAACTTTCGCTATACTCAGCATTATTATTAGTATTAATATCATCATCATTTTATTATTAAATTCACAGGGCATTACTACTGCGCATTTGCGTAGTATTATTCTGCTAGTAGGTATTATTAGGCGCTTGTGCAGATTCAATATAGCCTATTTTTCACTCTACAAGGATCAAGATCAAATAAGTGTTCATTTTCTTTCTATTGAAAGAAGAAAGCGCAACAATAGTAATTATATCATTCGTAAGTGCGACTAACTCCCTCTAAGATACTTGTATGATTTTTCAAGATAAAAACGTCCCAGACTAATTAGAAACAGAAATCACCTTCAAGAATTGTAGCAGTTCGTAATTTATTGATAAATATACTTTAATTCTCTATCAACCAATAAGGTAAGATCGTTAACATGTTAAAGCTAAATCGTTTGAAGTTCAGACGGGTATACCATAATTGGTTTCCATAATGACATTACTGTGTACCACAAAATCGCCATGTCGCGCGTCAACCTGAATAATGATATTTAGTTGCATCTTCGAGTATAAGTATACTTTAAAAATTATTTCTTGTTAAATTAGTTTTTTTTACTCGTAAAGTTGAGTAAATTTAATTTAGACAAAAGATTAAAGATAGAGCAGCAAAAAAGTTTATAAAAACATGAAAAAAAATAAAGTCGTGTATTAAATGCCACGATTAATTTGGAACACACTTGATATAGGAAGAATTTACAAAAAGGATTAAATGAATTAATAGAGTTATCACCGTATTTAATTAAGAGAAGATAAAAAATATATATGAGAAAGAAGTTAACAGATCTTAACACGATCAAAGACGTCGGAGTTCTATTTGTGAAATAAAGATGATACTAAGTACCCTATTTATTTGTTTTAATTATTACTTGACTTAGGTCTCAAATGGATTTTGCTATGAATTTTAAGAAAGATAAAAGTTACCTTTGAGTTTGTAATATAAACTTGGTTAGGTTATGACGAAGGTTAAAACATGTGATTGAAGGCTTAAAAATTTATAATTTAAACTTAATGCTTGAATTAAAGAACTGAAAATGTACTTAGTTCTTATGACAAGACCTAGGACTTGTAAATTAACAAGAGGACTAAAAAATGTGCCAAAGGTTTAGTAGGATACCTAGGGCTTAACCTATGTAAAAGAATGTTTGTAGGATTTGAACCAATTTAAAATATATATGCCTAGAATTTAAAAAGAATTAAATTTTGACTTGAGAATTTTAAATTTTGACCATTGCTTTAAGGCTTGATTTGAAAATTAGAATTGAACTTCCGCTTTAGGGTTTGATTTTAAGGTTTTTAAGATTTTACTAAGGCTTTTAGGCTTTGGCTTTAAGGTTTTAGGATTTCACTAACAATATGTCTCTTTCGTGGGAATAGGTTTTCTATTAACCATCTATTCCTAATTATTAGGAATTCTGTGTTTGGTTTTAAAAAAACTTACAGAATAATCATTACATAGATTAGGTATTCTTAGACAATGGAGAATAGGTAAAGATAATTAACCTTGTCTTTACCTATTCCGTGCATGTCCGGAATAGGTAAATGTGAAACTTTACAACGTGCATGTCCGGAATTGGTAAATGTGAAACTTTACAACTTCGTCCTCTCCTCCTCCCATGATACTCTCACTCACGCAACTCGTCCTCCTCCCATGATCCTCTTCACGCTCTCGTCTCTTTTCTCCACTCTCTGGTCTAGTTTGGTTCACGCTCGTCTCTAGCTCTCGCTCTTCACAGTGTCGATTATTTTCTCCAACATTGGTCAGTCGGCTGCGTTGAATCGGTAAGCACAACCTTTCCCCCAACATTTTTCGCTAGTAATTGCTTGTTTCTTCAATTTTTTTTGTAAACCCAACTTGACCCATTTTAAAAAGGAAATAAATTGCTAGTAGTTGCCATCAGATCTCGTAGGTTTCATTACTTTTCTGATTCTTCTAGAAGACTCTTGTTAATCTTTATAGGACAAAACCTAAGCCAAGGTACTTCCTTGGTTATAACATACAAGCATTGTTCAGTTCATAACTAGAGGGCACAAGTCTTCTGTTTCTCATTTTCTTGAATCATGATCTAACGATTTGAAGTATGAGCTCTTACTCAAGCTTCAGAATCGGTACTAATAATTGCTAAGAATTGATTGGGTTGAATGAACCACATGAACATGCTCCCCAAGGTGCGAGAAAACATAACTATAACGACTCAATTTGACAACAACTCCTCCTGCGGATGTGTAGACATTTTGTAGTCATATTCATCTTTCTCTATAAAGAGTGTAATTTAAATAATCTATGTGTTTGATGTTTTGTTCTACTCATGTTTTTATCTACTTATGTCCGATGATGCTAGAATTCTACGTTTAGAATTTAGATGATGTTTAGATGTATTTATGGATCTTTATCTGTAGATTTCTTCTTTCTATAGAATATGCTTTCACTAATTAGAGTAAGGGGAGAGAAAGAGAGTGTCTGCTTAGGAGCTTTGTAGTTTGTAGTTTTTAGTTTGTAGTGTGGTATAAATGCAGGTGAAGAGGGAGCAAGAAAAGGATCTTGGATTTGTATCATATTACAAGCATGGCAATTCTATTTCCATGCAATTGAGTAAAAGACACAATAGAGGAAGACAAGAATTGGGAATCTTTGTAGAGAAGTTGGGAGCCTATGCTTCATTCGTTGATCATAGTTATTAGATTTAGTTTAGGTGGTTGAATTTGGATTTTAGCCCATTTTCTTAGAAAAATATTTGCTAAAATTTTAAATAAAAATTATTGAATTTTTTAGACAATTGCTGGAATTTGAAAATTTTAATATGTTTAAGACATAAAATAAAACTTATATCAACTTGGTTGCATTAGGTGTAATCATTCCCAAAACTCATCAGATACAATGTAAATTATTTTATTTTACATCCTTCCTCTCATTGCTTTTGCAACTACTTTAAAATGTGTTTCCATCTTTGAAGCCCTTCAATCAGCTACAAGGTATGCCCATTCTTGTAGTTTTAAGTTTGTCTAACATTTTGTCCTAAAACTGAGAAAACCTTTAAACTGTAGCATTTGTTGCTTTTCTTGGAATCAATGAACTGTAGCATTTGTTTATCCTTGACATAGTTTGTGCATGAGAGATTTGAACCGTAAATCTTCCCGTTAAGAGTTGTAGACTATTTTTATTTTACCATACTGTTTTTACTGAATTTGATCTTTGATAAGTTTGAGAATTATGTCAATGTGAAGAAATTATTTAATGCATTTTGCAAATACGCTATTAATAGGAAAGAAGCGTAAGTCTCTAAAATCAAAGGCTCGTTGACTTCTTTTTTTTTTCTAACCCCATATGGAAAAATGGGATAGCATCCACTAACAATTATGCCCTACTTTTGTAAAGACCAAGTTTATAAATAAAATTTTATAATATTAGAATTATTTCATGGTTGTTCTCTTACATTGTACAGTGAAACTATTTTGAATTATTTTATAGTTGTTCACTTACATTATTTTTTGTTTAAACAAATTTATGTAAATACATTAGAAAATTTACTTTTTGTAGTCATGGCCCATTTCAGTTTGAGTTTACGTAGAAATGTCCAAAGAACAAAAAGGATCGTGGATGTGTTGACTGTATGGTTGTAGATGTGTAATGTTGTTAGTTCTCAATTCAGTTTGTTGGCATCGAAGGCTTCTTTATATAGTTATTGGCCAAGGGTTAGAAGTTATTTTCTAAATTTTTATGTAAATCGAGATTATGTGAAGCGAATTGTGCATGATAATGATGAGTCAAGTATTTCAATGGTTAGGATGAATAGGCAAGGTTTTCTTAAACTATGTGAAATGCTAGAAAGTATAGGAGGATTACAGTCAACAAAAAAAACATGCTTATTGGTGAACAAGTAGCAATTTTCTTCATATTATTGCTCATCATGTTAAAAATCAAATTATTATGGAAAATTTTAGAAGGTTAGGTGAGACAATTAGTTGATGTTTTCATAATGTTTTAAATGCAATGATGCATTTGCAAGATTTTTGCTTAGAAAACCTGAGCTCATACCAACAAACTCTTCGGGCCATCGGTGGATGTGGTTTAAGGTAGATAATCACCCTATTACTTTTATAAGAAAATATAGTGAATATGATTAAGGTTCCTCATTTTTTTTTATTTCATTTGAATTGTAGAATTGTTTAGGTGCTCTAGATGGGACATATATCAGGGTCAACATACCAATTAAAGATAAGCCTAGATTTCGAACTCGTAAGGGTGACATTGCAATAAATATCTTAGGTGTGTGCACACCTGACATGCAATTTGTTTATGTTCTTCCTGGTTGGGAAGGGTCGGTAGCTGATGGTCGAGTTCTTCATGATGCAATTACTAGGAGACATGGACTAAAGTGCGTCATGGTAGCTTTCCTATATGATATAGGGAGGTTGTTTGAAATTTTGTATATGAGAAAATGTACATTGAATAACTTATGTAGTGTTTTTTTTATATAGGTTGGTATTACCTAGTTGACACAGGTTATACAAATTGTTAGGGCTTCCTTACACCTTTTAGAGGTCAAAGGTACCATTTGAATGAATGGTGTCAAGGTTACCAACCAAGAACCCCAGAGTAATTTTTTAATATGAAACATACGACTGTACGCAATGTAATTGAGAGGTGTTTTAGGTTACTAAAAATTAGGTGGGCTATTCTTAGGAGTCTATCATTTTATCCAATAAAGACGTACAATCAAATTATTATAGCTTGTTGTTTGCTTCATAATTTTACTAGGCAGGTGATGAGTTTTGATCCTATGGAGAGTGATTTAGGGGATTATTTTCACACCAATCCAGTTGTTGAGGAGGAGTGTATAACTACTGTTGACCCAACTAATGCTTGGACAAATTGGAGAAAGGAATTGACATGCGAAATGTTCAATGAATGGCAAACATCTAGATAAAAATGAGATTTGACATTTTTTAGGTGTCTATTATGTTTGAGTGTTAGGAGGTTTTTATATTATTGTTTATGTAAGTTGTTGTACTCTTTGTTGTTTATGTTGTACGTGGTTGTAGACTATATGAATGTTTTCTTAAGTTGTTGATGCTTAATGTTAATTGGTATGAAGAATTTTATGAATGTTTTTATTTTTTCCTTTATTAGGATGATTATTTTTTAATTTATCAATATTGCTTTAATTTGGTAGAATAAGTATGTCGATAAATTCCCCATCAACTATTGATTCTCAAAGTTCAAGAGTAACAAAAAGAAAGTGGAACTATGATGAGGATGTTGTGCTAGTTTCCTGCATGATTGATTTGCATAATATGGGAGCGTACAATGCTGATACTGGATTTAAAGCTATGTATCTCAATGAATTAGAAAGAATGGTAGCAGCAAAACTTCCTAATTCAAACTTAAAAGTCAGACCTCATATAGAGTATAGGATTAAGACTTTAAAGAAAGAGTGGAGCATTGTTTATGATATGGTAAGGAAAGATACTAGTGGATTTGGATGGGATACTGAAAGGAAAATGGTCACTGTTGAAGATCATGCATGGGATTCTTACTTAAGTGTAAGTATTGAGCTTTTAACTTGTTTTAAATATTTTCTTTAACTACTTTCTTATCATTTATATAAATTATTGATTTTTTCATCTTGTCAGAGACACAAAGATGCTCCTCAATTTCGAAGGAAGAGCTTTTCTTTCTATAATGATTTGATTAGGATCTATGGAAAAAATCGTGCAACTGGAAATGATGCACAAACTACTGCGAATATTCTTAAAGAAATGGAAAGGCAAGAAGGTGTAGGTGGGATTAATGAAGGTGGTGAAGATCAATATGAGCATGGTTTGCATCACATAGATGAGTCCTTTATCCATCCTCAATCATCAAATCTTGAAAGACAAGCTGAAAATATTTCAACAAGGAGGAGAAAAAGAAGAAATGATACGAGAGAAGCAAGCTGTGTAGATTCACTTATTGTTGCTGCTAGGATGTTGGGTGATACCTTCAATCAAATTGGAGATAAATTGTGTAAGAGTATTGGGACTGAAACGTATATTCAACAAAGAGTTGAACAGTTATATAGTACATTGGGTGAGATAGAGGGGCTCACAGATGATGAAAGGGATACTGCTTTAGGCATTATTCTTGATCATCCTACATAAACGCTTTTGTTTTTCACTATTCCACCTTCTCAAAAACTTGAGTGGGTGAGGAAGTTTCTTACCACATATTGAAGATTATGTTGAAGTTTAAATATTTTGTTTAGTTATTTAAAATAGGGTTGAAACTTATTTTTTGTTCAACTAAAATAACCTTTTAGTAATTTAAAGCCCTATGTTATATTTATTTTCAATATCATTACATTGTTATTTTATATTGCAGTTGCGACTATATAATGAATGCTAACGTGAGTCGGACCAGGAAAAATTAAACACTGCAAAATGTTGGAAAGTCATATGATAAGAAGAAAACTAATAACAATTAAGGAATTTATTAATTATTATTATTATTATTATTATTATTATTATTATTATTATTCTTCTTCTTCTTCTTCTTCTTCTTCTTCTTCTTCTTCTTCTTCTTAGGAAGAAGAAGAAAATTAATAATAATAAAGAATTTAATATTAATAAAAATAATAAAATAATAATAAGTAGAAGAATAATAAAATTAATATTAATATTAATAATAACAAGAAAATTAATAATAATAAGGAATTTAATAATAATTAAAATTAAAATTAATAAAATTAATAATAATAAGTATAAAATTAATAAAAATAATAAGAATAATAAAATTAATAAGAAAATTATTAATAATAAGGAAAATATAATTAATATAAATAATAAGAATAATAAATAAGAATAATAAATAATAAATAATAAAATTAATAATAATAATAATAATAATAAGGATATTTTGGTCTTTTTGTTAGTTATTCCTTTGTCATTCCAAGTTTATATTTTCAAACCAAACATTAGCATAAAAAAATTTTAACAGTAAACAAAGTAATATTCATTCTATTCTATTCCTTATCTTATCTATTCCTAAGAATAACTATTCTATTCCTTATCTATTCTAGCCGTTAAACCAAACAGCCTATAAGGCTTTTAGGCTTTAACTTTAGCTTTTAGTTTTCTTACGTAAGACTACTTGAACTTGACCAAAGGTCTTTTAAGGCTCTTATTGGACTTAGGCTAAAGTTTGTTTCGTACTTCATTAAGATTTCTAAACTTTCATTTGAACTTGACTTTGGCTTTACTTTAATTGGACTTGACTTTGAATGTGCTTTGACTCAAGCTATTTGACTTGAAACTAGCCTAATGTTCAGGCTTTGATTGGCATTATATATTTGGATAGAAGGGAGCCCTAGTATTAATTCTTGTATGGATTAATTTATTTTGATTTGTGAATTAGGATTTATATCCGTGAGCTATCTTTGATTGATCTTAATGTATGATTTGATTATACTAGTGTCTTAATCTAATTTTAATACAATTATAGACGAATCAAGAGAGCTTGCTTATGAGTCGATCATCACTTAATTAGAGGGGATTGTATAAAGTACTCAAGAGAGAACTACAATACTTCTTAGTGATATTGTGAAAGTTTTTTTTATAGGAATTCACATATTTTAATGCATTTAAATAGGTTAACTAATAGAAGAATAGATGGTTGCAACTCAAAAGGGTGCAATTTTAATGTCTACGAAATTTTTTCAGTCCAAATGATAAATCCGTTCTAGGTTAATTGAATTATCACATCTAAATGATGCTAGGGAGATTTTTTATCTAGATGAAATTTGTGTCTATTTTCTCACTTAATTCCATACATTGTTCTATCTCTAGTTGTTATTTACTCTTTACTCTACCTACGTTTATGTTTAAGTTTAAATTTACATTTAGTTTTAGATTTAATCATCAACCCACCGATGATGGAGCTGGTGAAGAAGGAAATGATGAAGTTTTTGGATGTGGGAGTCATATACCCCATCTCTGACAGTAAAAGGGTAAGTCCTTTACAGGTGGTTCCTAAGAAGTCGGACATTATAGTTGTGGAGAATGAGAGAGGAGAGATGGTTCTGACTTGGGTGCAAAACGAATGGCCAGTTTGCGTGGATTATCACAAGCTTAACTCGATGAGTAGAAAGGACCACTTTGCCCTACCCTTTATTGATCAGATGTTATAACATCTTGTTGGTCGTGTTACTATTATTTTCTTGATGGTTATTCAGGTTACTATTGCTTCGGAGGACCAGGAGAAGATGACTTTTATGTGCCCGTATAGCACATTTTCCTATAGAAGGATGACTTTTGGATTTTGCAACGCACCTGCTACCTTTCAAAGGTGCATGGTAAGTATCTTTTTTTAGTATCTTAAGAAAATCATTGAAGTTTTCATGGATGACTTTACCGTGCATGGGGATTCATTTGAACAACGCCTGGGTCACCTCATTTTGTTACTTAAACGAAGTCTTAAAACTAACCTAGTTCTTAATTCTAAAAAGTGTCATTTTGTGGTTCAACAAGGGATAGTTTTAGGACATGTTGTTTCTACTAAGGGTATTGAGGTTGATAAAGCCAAGATAAACCTTGTTTCTTCTTTCCCTTACCCCGCTTCTGTACGAGAAGCTCAATATTTTCTTAGCCATATAGGGTTTTGTTGCAAGTTCATTAAGGACTTTTCCAAGGTTGCACAACCATTGTATAGGTTGCTTCAGAAGAACAAAGAGTTTGTTTTTGATGAGCAGTGCAAGAACGTGTTTGATGCTCTAAAGGAGAGGTTTGTTACTGCACCCATCTTATAACCTCCAGATTGGAGTCTGTCATTTAAGCTCATTTGTGATGCCTCCAACCATGCCATCAGAGCAGTTTTAGGTCAGAGAGTGGGCAGATCCCTCATGCTATTTATTATGCCTCAAAGACCTTAAATGATGCCCAAGCAAATTACACCACCATAGAAAAAAGCTTTTTACAATTGTTTTTTCTTTGGATAAGTTTAGGTCTTATTTATTGGGCACTATGATTACTGTTTATTCTGATCATGTAGCTTTGAAGTACCTACTGGCAAAGAAGGAGGCAAAACTGAGGCTCATCCGTTGGATACTCCTACTTTAGGAGTTCGATGTGGAGATAAAGGATAAGTGAGGCTCAACAAATGGCGTAGTAGATCATTTGAGTCGCTTAATGGAACATGGTGATGACATGGGCCATATTAATGATGATTTTCTAGATGAGCAACTACATGCAGTACAGTTGACAGCTCCCTGGTACGTTGATATAGTGAATTTCTTGGTTTCTCATAAATTCCCTATAGATTTCACCAAGGCACGGAAGGAGAGGATTAAGAGCCAAGCAAAGTTTTATGTATAGGATGACCCCTACCTGTGGTGATTTTGTGTGGATCAAGTCATCAGATGGTGCATACCTGATAGTGAATTTCTTTCCATTTGGACATTTTTCACTCTTATGCATGTGGAGGAACAACTCACAAGGTCTTATAGTGTGGGTTTTACTGGCCATCTCTATTTTGGGATGCATATGATTTCTGTACGACTTGTGACAACTGTCAAAGCGTAGGTACGTTAGGTTCCTATGGGGAAATGCCTCAAACCCCTCATATTAATTTGTGAGATTTTTTTATGTTTAGGGTATAAACTTCTTGGGTGCCTTTCCTTCCTCATTTGGATTTAAATATATTCTACTTGTAGTTGATTATGTGTCGAAATGGGTGGAAGCAAAAGCCACCCAAACTAACAATTCTCGAGTGGCTACAGATTTTTTGAAATCCAACGTTTTCTCAAGGTTTGGAGTCCCGCGAGCCATCATCAATAATAAGGGGACTCATTTTTTCAACCGGACGATCGAGGCCCTCTTGAAGAAATATCAAGTGATGCATTAAGTCTCAACTGCTTGTCACCCTTAGACGAGTGGTCAGGCTGAGATATCCAACCAAGATCAAGTCCATCCTAGAGAAGATGGTTAATCCCAACAGGAAGGATTGGAGTTTACGCCTCAATGATACCTTATGGGCATACACGACTTCATACAAGACTCCAATAGGGATGTCACCATTCAGGATTATTTTTGGGAAGCCATGCCACCTTCCATTGGAGCTACAACACAAGGCTTATTGGGCAATCAAGAAGTGTAACATGGAGTCAGAAGCTGTTGCTGGCCACAAACGATTATAGTTGCAAGAGCTCGAAGAGTTGTGGCATAAAGCATTCAAGAATGCCCAGATTTATAAAGAGAAGACTAAAGCATTCCATGATCACAACATCTCTAGGAAGACATTTATGGTGGGACATAAAGTACTTTTATATCATTCACACCTCAAACTTTTTCCAGTTAAGTTATGCCCCCGATGCATAGGTTCTTTTGAGTTTACCCAGGTATATCCCCATGGAGCAGTGGAAATCAAAAGTGCCAAGATGGGGAAAGAGTTTAAAGTCAATAGGCATCGTCTCAATCCTTACTTTGAGGGATTTCATATTCACAATGTGGAGGTGATGGAGCTTAAAGCTCCAACATACATTGGTTAGTATCGGTTGACAGGGGTCAAGCTTGTGACCTTAACCAAGCGCTTGTTAAGAGGCACCCAACCTTATCTTTTCATTTTAGTTCTTTGTTGTTTCAGTTTGCTTTCATTTGAGTACCTTATTTGATTTTTGTTTGTTTTGTTTTTAGGAATGCAAGACCAAAGTTGTAAATTCTTCTTTCAAGTCGTTGAGCCCTCTTTGATCTAGGGGAGTCCATTTAAGTGTGGGGGTAGGGGTCAGTTTAAATTTTTTTTCATTTTTGCACTTGAACTGTGATGAATGTTAAACCATACCATTATGTCATAGTAGTTGGACTGAGAATTAAGTTATGTTCTTGAATTTGAATTAGGTAGCTTGAATAGAAGGTGAATCATATGGATTTATTAAAGTAGTTAGTTGTATAAACTCAGTCAATAATTTAATACTTAGGTGATGATGTGTGTGTTTTTACTTGTTGAGTTTAATGTTTTTATTTATGTTTGTGGTACTTTTCGTTCTTGGTTTAGTAGTTTAGTTTAGTTTTTAGGCAAGTTTGATGTTTTGTTGAGTGTGAAGGAACAGGGGAGCAAGACGATAAAAGTTGGTGAAAGAAACAAGGAAAAATGTATTTGGTGCGATCGTGAGGGAGAATGGTGAGCGCAATCAATGTACGATTGTAATATCAATGGGTCTTCTGAAGGTAGCATCGGGTACGATCGCGAGTCAGTAGGGTGCAATCGTACTCAGGACTTTTGACCACAAGATAAGCTATTCACATACGGGTGTGATCGCAAGTGTCATGGTGCGATCGCAATACGCAACTTCAGGGGCAATTCCAACATTTCCTCACGTGTTTAAATGAATGGTGAATGGTTAAAAGAAGTCCTCAACATGCGAGAATGTGGGGGGAGCTGTTACAATTCAGTGGAGGTGGACAATCATGAGGGAACGCAGAAAGTAATATTAAAGGAAGAGAGGTACGAAGAAAATGAGAGGAAGAAGCAGGAAGAAGATAGAGGAGTAGGAGCTATGTAAAGCTTGTAATTCAAGGCATATGAACATTTGTTTTCTTTTCAGTTTGTTTATGATGTGTGTTTTCTAGTTTCATTATTCAAAGATTGTTTCACCCTCTATGGTGAATCTTGTTTTCTAAACTTCTGTCATGTATGGTTACTGTTCTTATTAATAGTTTCTATTAGATCTTAATGAGAGTTGAGTTCTTTTAGAAAAAAAGTCATACAAATACAACTTGCATGATAAGAGATTAGTGTCTAAGTTTTATTCCTCAAAGGTTATACGGTTCATCTCTATTTCATTTTTATCCGAATTGAGAGATTTGCATTATGATAAAATAGAGTAGGTAATTCAAACTTGAGAGAGAAGAATTACTTCTTAAGAAACTTGGGGTAGTAGAATAATAGGATTCAGATTTAATTAGCAGGAGTTGAAACAATTTTTGGAATTTTTAATCTTATGAATTTGTGAAAAGCAATTCCTTTTCTTACAAATTAATTTTGTCCAGGTAGTTTCAACCTAGTCGATTTATTTATATCCTTTTTAACTTCTAAATCTTTTTATTATTAACTTGAACAATCTGGAAAGAATTTAATTGGTGCTTAGTATAGATCCTTATGGGAACGATAGTCGTATTATAATAACCCGTACACTTGCGGTCGGGATCCGAATGCATTTCTATTTTATAACTCATCAAGTTTTTGGCGCCGTTGTCGGAGATTTATTTAACATAATTTTTTATTTAATTACATGTTGATTTAAGTACTCCATTTCTTTGCAGGTGTATGTCTGGAAGAAAAACGAAAAATTCTACGAAGCCATTGGTTAAATTTCACAACGAAGTTACTCGTTTAGAAACAACTCTACGTCAAGATGCTGAAGACACACGTATGATTGAAGCTGAACTTTCGGAGAATATCATGGCAGAGGAACAAAGAACATTGATGGATGTAGTTAGGCCTGGATTTCGGCCAAATTAGTAAAGTGTGACAAGACCTGCTATGACAGCGAATAATTTCAAGATCAAACCAGCTCTATTGCAGATGTTACAAGTGACAGTGTAGTTTTATGGGTTAGCAAATGAAGATCCAAATACCTATATCACAAACTTCCTAAAAATTTGTGACACTTTCGAGTATAATGGAGTAACAGATGATGCAATTCGATTAGATTATTTCCATTTACTCTGAAAGATAAATCTAAGGTGTGGCTAAATTCTCTTCTATCAGAGTCCATTACTACATGGACCGAGTTAGCTTAAGCACTTCTGTCTAATTATTTCCTGTTATCCAAATCAACTAAGATCATTAAGGAAATCACCAACCTCCAGCAACAAGATGGTGAAACTCTGTATGAGGAGTAGGAAAGGTTCAAAGAGTTACAACAAAGTTGTCCTCGCCATAATTTACCTCAGGAATTATTGCTACAAATGTTTTACAATGGAGTTAACACCACTACTCGTGGTACAATTGATGCAACGACATGAGGATCTTTAATGAAGAAGAAATTGATGCTGCCTATGATTTATTGGAAGAAATGGAAGAAAGGGTTTTGTTTCTAGATCCTATGAGCAGAAGGGGTTTTGTCTCTAGATCCTATGAGCAGAAGGGGTTTTGTCTCTAGATCCAGTGATTGCATTACAGGCCGAAGTTGCGAACCTTGCAAAACAGATTAGTAGTTTCACTTCAAGTTCGTCAGTGGTAGCAGTTCAAAGTGTATGTGAATTATGCAATCAGGAGGGGCACTTCACCAATGAGTGCCCAATAGTTGGTATGACTGAGCAAGTCAATTTTGTGGGGAATAATCGTCCAGGGAACAACCCATTTTCAAACACTTACAATCCTGGATGGCAGAATCATCCCAACTTTTCATGGAGTAACAACAACAACACAGTGGGAGAGCAAGGACAGCTTCAGCCTAAGAATCCATTCGAGGCTAAAATGAAGAAATTTATGGAGATGATTGAACTAAGTTGAATCAACAAGATGAATCACAACAAAAGTTAGAAGGGAAGGTTAATCAAATAGCAAAAAATCACTCTTCATTAATTCTCAATTTGGAGGTCCAAATGGGACAATTGGCAACTACTTTTACTTAGCAGAACCTTGGAGGTTTTCCAAGTACCACAAAACCAAATCCAAAGAAGTATTTAAAAGCTATACGACTGAGGAGTGGTAAGGAGCTGGGAAATCATGAAAAGAATAAAGGTTGAGATCACGAGAGAGAAGGGTGCGATCGTGAGCCTGTTGATGATCAGCAGAGAAACTTGCAAGGCTTCGGTCACGATCGCGAGGAAGCATGTGCGATCACACCCTAGGATGTGAGTTTGAACAGGAAGAATCAAGCTTCGGGTGCGCTCGGGACAATAAAAGGTGCGATCGCACCCAACATGAAATAGGTCAAAATAAGCAAGCAGAAGCAGGTAAGAATGTACCACTTGTTCCTTTCCCTCAACGACTTAAGAAACAACAATATGATAGTCATTTGTCTCATTCCTTGAAAAGTTAAAAAAATTGCAAATTAATCTTTCTTTTATGGAGGCATTGGAACATATGCCCAAGTATGCTAAATTTTTAAAATATATCCTAACTCATAAGAGATCACTTATTGCTAGCGAGACTGTGCAACTTCCGAAAAAATGTAATTCAATTATTTCCAACGCTATTCATGGTATTTTCACAATTCCTTGTGTAGTTGGTGATATTCAATTTAACAAATGTTTGTGTGATTTGGGTGCAAGATACGTCGACATCGATGGTACTGCAACTAGCGGATCAATCAATCAAGAGGTCGTTTGGGATTGTGCAAGATGTTGTCGTTAAAGTGGATAAGTTTATAATTCCAGTGGATTTCGTGGTATCGGATTTCGAGGCTGATTCAAAATTCCCATTGATTTTGGGTCGTCCATTCATCTACACAGGAAAAGTTTTAGTAGATGTCTACGAAGGGAAACTTATATTGCACATTGGGGAGGAGAAAGTTGAGTTTTATATGAGGATGGCCATGAAGCACCACATGGATAATGAGGTTTGTATGAAAGTTGATGTTGTGGATGAATGTGTGTTGAGTATAGAAGAAAATAAGGAGAAAGAAGTCTCTTTTGATCCGGATGTAGAGATTATTGGTGAAAGTAAGGGTGAACAAAAAAGAATAGAGAAGTTGCTACGAGAAATAAATCCAGCTCCACCATCCATTATGTGTCCACTAGTTTTAGAGTTGAAACCATTACCTAGTCATTTGAGGTATGCATTTCTAGGGGAAGGGGAAACCCTACCTATTATTGTTTCCAATAATTTGACAAATGAGCAAGAACAATGGTTGGTGGGGTTGGTGAGGAAGCATGTTAGAGCTATGGGGTGGCAGATTTCTGATATAAGAGGAATTAGCCCTGACGTAGTGATGCACAAAATTTACTTGGAGGAAGGAAGCAAGTCTGTGAGGGAACGACAGAGGTGATTAAATCCAAACATGAAGAAAGTCGTAAAGAAAGAGGTCCTCAAATTACTTGATGCAGGCATTATTTATCCTATTTCGGATAGTGAGTGGGTAAGTCCAATTCAGTGTGTACCAAAAAAAGGAGGTATGACTGTCATTATAAATGAGGAAGGAGAGGTTATTCCTACAAGGACAATATTGGGGTGGAAAGTGTTCATTGATTTCAGGAAGCTGAATTATGCTACGCTAAAAGATCATTTCCCATTACCATTTGTTGATCAAATGGTGGAGAAAGTATCAAGTCATGCTTTTTATTATTTCTTAGATGGATATTCAGGTTATAATTAAATTTTTATCTATCCTCAGAATCAAGAGAAGACCACATTCACATGCCCATATGGAACGTTTGCGTATAAAAGAATGCCTTTTGGTTTGTGTAACGCTCCAGCAACGTTTCAGTGGTGTATGACGGTAATTTTTTCTAATTTAGCTAAGGATTTTATGGAAATATTTATGGATGATTTTTCAGTGTTCGGTGATTCGTTTGATGCATGTTTGCAGAATTTAAGGAAGGTGCTTGCACGATGTGAAGAATCAAGTTTAGTTCTCAACTGGGAGAAATGCCACTTTATGGTAAATGAGGGCATATTACTGGGGCATAAAATTTTCAGCAGGGGAATTGAAGTTAACAGGGCTAAGATCGAAGTGATAGCAAAGTTACCACCTCCTACAAATGTGAAAGGAGTTCGTTCATTCTTGGGACATGTCGAGTTCTACAGAAGATTTATTCAAGATTTTTCCATAATTGCTCGACCTTTAACTAATTTACTTGTGAAAGATGCGCCATTTGATTTTAATGTTGAGTGTGTGTAGGCTTTTGACACTCTTAAGGCGGCTCTTACTAAAGTTCCAGTGTTGGTAGCACCTGATTGGATATTACCATTCGAGGTGATGTGTGACGTAAGCGATCATGCTGTAGGATGTGTATTAGGATAGCAGAAGGATAGGAAACTGCATGTAGTCTATTATGTAAGCAAAACATTATCAGGCGCCCAATTGAACTACACAACAACTGAGAAGGAGCTTTTGGCAGTGATTTTTGCATTCGAGAAATTTAGATCATACCTACTTGGGGCAAAAATAATAATCTTTTTAAATCATACAACATTGAGGTATTATTTAATAAGAAAGATGCAAAGACAAGATTAATTCGTTGGGTGTTGTTATTGCAGGAATTCGACATTGAAATTAAGGATAAAAAGGGAGCTGAAAATGTGGGGGCAGATCACTTATCTCGAATGGAACAAGAGAATAATACAGATGATCAACCAATTCGAGAGAATTTCTAGATAAGCAGATTTTTCTTATTCAGCAGTTGGAAACTCCATGGTATGTCGACGTAGTAAATTATGTGGTGAGCAGTATCGTTCCTTCCGATTTGTCTTATCAACAACGGAAGAAATTCTTTGTAGATATTAAGCATTACCATTGGGAAGAACCATATTTATTTAGAATTTGAGCTTATGGATTAATTCGGAGATGTGTTCCGAAAAGTTAGATGCTCTCTGTGCTGACTCATTGTTATGATTCGCTTTATGCAGGGCATTATAGGGGAAATAAAACTGCGAGTAGAATCTTAGAATGCGAATTTTACTGGCCAATGTTGAACCAAGATACGAGGGAGTTTGTACAAAGATGTGATAGATATCAAAGAATGGGAAACATCTAAAAAAGAGAAGAGATGCCACAATTAAGTCTAATGGAGGTTGAGGTATTTGATGTAAGGGGAATCGATTTCATGGGACCGTTCCCTACATTGTATGAAAACAGTGTTTTGAAACCCGGACCGGTCATCGAACCGAAGGCCTTACTGGTCACCGGTTTGACCGGTTCAACCACTGGTCGAACCTGAGTGACGTCATAATTATGCAATAATTATATTTAATTATATATAATAATATTAAAAAATAAAAAATATATCAAAAATAAAAAAAAATTATTGAACCAGTGGTCCGATCCGACCGGTCAATTGACCGGTTCTCACTGGTTCAATTGAGAACTGGTTTTGAAGGGTGAACCGGACCGGACCGCCGACCGGTCGGATCGGTCGGACCGGCCGGTCCGGTCCAATTTTTAAAACCATGTATGGAAACAAATACATATTGGTAGGAGTAGACTATGTCTCCAAGTGGGCGGAACCAGTGCTAGCTTAAGTAATGATGGAAGGGTGGTGACAAAATTCTTAAAAGGGTTGTTCGTGAGATTTGGGGTTCTACGTGTTTTAATCAGTGATGGTGGTTCTCATTTCTGTAACTCAAAGCTCGAACTTTTGCTTAAACAATACGGTGTGAAACATAGAGTGGCAACACCCTATCATCCACAAACAAGTGGGCAACTGGAAGTGGTCATTAGGGAGCTAAAACGGATTTTGGAGAAAACAGTGAACAGAGCAAGGAAAGATTGGGCTATAAAGCTTGACGATGCCTTGTGGGCATATCGGACAGCTCTCAAGACACCTATTGGAACAACTCCCTATAGACTTGTTTATGGTAAGGCATGTTTGCCTGTGGAACTTAAACACAAAGTATACTGGGCTATCAAAACTCTTAATATGGATAGCAAAGTGGCGGGGACTAAAAGATTGCTACAATTGTAAAAGTTGGAGGAGTTATGTTTCACAGCTTATGAGAATGCCAAGTTATTCAAAGAGCGAACCAAGAGATGGCATGACCAACATATTAAAGATGAGCATTTCAATGAAGGATATTTTGTTTTGTTATTTAACTCTCGGTTAAGGTTATTTCCAGGCAAGCTGTGTCAAGATGGAGTTGGCCTTTCAAAGTCATCACAATTTATGGGAATGGAGCTTTGGAACTTGACAATGCACGTGGTGAGAAGTTCAAGGTGAATGGGCAAAGATGTAAGCTTTATCTTGGAGGTCTTATTCATAGACGTAAGGGGGTAATGGGCTTTTCAATTTAACCCCTGAAAGATAGGCTTCGTTCATGCTAAAAGACCTTAAAATTAGCATGTGTGTGGTAGGATTAAATAAAAATACAAAGTTTGTTTGTTTGTTTAAGAAGTTGTTTTTGTAGAAAACACAAATGGTGCGATTGTGAGTCACTGCGGTGCGATTGCGATTATGGAATAATTAGCGGCTGCTTTGGGTGCGATCGCAAGTTTCTAAGGTGTGATCGCGACAGAGAAGGATTTGTGAATACCATTCAGATGCGATCGTAAGTTTCTAAGGTGAGATCGCGACAGAAGATGAATTATGCATACCATTCGGGTGTAATCGCAAGTCATTAGGGTACGATTGCGACCGTGGGATTATGTTGCAGGTACAACTCGGGTGCGATCGTAAGCTGATCGTAGTACACGAGCAAAGCGAGATAACCATTCCCTTCAAAATATCCTTCAACCAAATCAACTATTGAAGAGAATGTCAAGAGGAAGGATGGTAGCATCAAAGTTTAAAGGGGAGGGAAAGGCAGTTAGACAGTTGATGCCGGATCTCTCAGCGCAATATTTTGCCCCTTTTCTAATCTTCTCGAATGAGGAAGGAAATAAGTATCAAAAGGTGAAAGTGAAAAGAATTATTGTTCCAAGGTACTTTGATTGGGAGATGGTGACGTAGCTAGGTGTGAAAGATAATCTTTTACCTATGGTTGAGCAATTGGGATGGTTGCGGTTGATTATGGGCAAATGGGAGATTTATGAAGGGCTGATACATGAATGCTATACCACGTTGGTAGTGGAAGGGATGAAGTTCATGAAATTGAAGTTTAGGCTATATGGACAAGAGTGGGAGATGGACGCTTCAATGTTGGAAAATTTATTTGGGCTGCCACAATTGGGATCGATTAACCCAGCTGGTGAATTTTCCCCAGGGGATTTCTGGAGAGCAATTACGGGGGGTTCATCAGAATATTCAGTTCATAACGCCCCAAACCTGCTCATTTGGGATGCGTTGTTGATCCTTCTTCACAAATTCATGGCGGTATCCATTTTTAGTAGGTTAGAGAGTAATAAGGTATCAAGTCAGGAGTTATATGCTCTGTGGTGTGCTTCTAACAACACACCCTATTGTACCTCCTTCCATATGTTAAAAGGATTTGCGTAAATGGCACGACCTTCAAGCGCCAAGCTGGGATTAGGATACATATTGACAGCATTAGCTCGATCAGTGGGTCTCGACCTCACAACGATGAAATGTGTTCCGACATAAGTTTTCAACTAAAGTTACTTGCATGTTTGTGGCCTGATAAGCATTATGGGATGTAGTTTGGGCCTTATAATGAGAGAGTAGTCGTTAAACATCGAGGAATAAGGGAGTCATCCTCTAGAAAAGAAGAAGAAGAACGCAACTATTCACAACAACAAGAAGCACAATCTACAATTCCTATTGCTGATGCTGCTACGGTTTTGGAGATGCTCAAACGTTAGGAGGATGCTTCCACCGCCAATAACAACAGGTTAACTACAATTAAAAGAATAATGGCAGATATTCAAAAGCAACAATGGTGTCAAGCAAAGAAATTGAAGAAATTCTTCGTTGTGTCAAATGTGGAGGTGCCATCACCTACACTTTCACCACCAGGTTCTCCTATTCCTTAAAAGCCTTTTTAATTTTCTTTTTATGCACTTATACTTTGGTTGCGTGTTTGCGATGTTTCTATTTTCAGTTTGTTTATGATGTGTGTTTTCTAGTTTCATTATTCAAAGATTGTTTCACCCTTTATGGTGAATCTTGTTTTCTAAACTTCTTCCATGTATGGTTACTGTTCTTATGAATAGTTTTTATTAGATCTTAATGAGAGTTGATGATAAAACATAGTAGGTAATTCAAACTTGAGAGAGAAGAATTACTTCTTAAGAAACTTGAGGTAGTAGAATAATAGGATTCAGATTTACTTAGCAGGAGTTGAAACAATTTTTGGAATTTTTAATCTTGTGAATTTGTGAAAAGCAATTCCCTTTCTTACAGGTTAGTTTTGTCCTGGTAGTTTCAACCTAGTTGATTTATTTATATCTTTTTTAACTTCTAAATTTTTTATTATTAACTTGAACAATCTGGAAAGAATTATTTAGTGCTTAGTATAAATCCTCATGGGAACGATAACCGTACTATAATAACCCGTATGTTTGTAGTCGGGATCCGAGTGCGTTTCTATTTTATAACTCATCAAGTGATTAGGTAATGTAAGAAATTTTGACGGA
The DNA here is from genome assembly GCA_027568955.1 of Erythroxylum tenue. NCBI lineage: Eukaryota > Viridiplantae > Streptophyta > Magnoliopsida > Malpighiales > Erythroxylaceae > Erythroxylum > Erythroxylum tenue. The sequence goes on from JAOSBM010000004.1 coordinate 14,501,871, forward strand.
TTTTCATATAAGCACATGCGAGGTTTTGAGCCTATATGAATGCATTTCATAGTCATTATGTTTCTTTGTTGTGTGTGATGCTCCCCTAGGAAGATTACCTTCATAACTTGCACTGAACCGGTTTGAAACTACGAGATGCATGCTTTATGGAAATGATTAAGACCTTCTTTGTTTTGAACCCTTAGCTTAAATGACCCACTAACTCATTTTCCCCTTGCCAACCCCTTTGAGCTTTTCACCTTATTTGTTCTGAATTAATCACCTTACATTGAAACCTGAAAAACCCATCAGCCTTACCCTGTCACAAGTTTAATGAAGTAATGAGTGAGCATTTGATGTATATGATTTAGGGACTTTTGTTTTGTATTCGATTATGAGATGTTTTGAGAGACACTTCTACTCATGTTTTATTGATTTGTGCTATTATTATTTCCTTATTGTTTTATTGTTATTGAAAAGAAAAAAGATAAAAAGATAAAAAAGAAAAAGAAAAGCATCTTTGTTTTTGGCGTTATTGATTAAAAGCGTCTTTGTTTCTGCTGTTGAAGGAAACGTAGTATCATTAGTTAGTGATGAGTAGTTCCAGTTTGTGGTATTTATATGCATATTTCAGAATTTGTGTTTGGTTGTCCCTTCTTACTTAGCACTTTGTTAATACTTGTCAGTTACCTTTTGAACTTTTTGCCTTGCCTTAACCCAAACCTCGTTACAACCCTTAGTAAAAGCCCTTTTTGATCCATGATAACATGTAATCTATGTGGTAAAGAATTGGTGAATTTGCAAGCCTATGGTAGTGTAGTATCTTAGAGGGAGTATTGAGTTAAACGCCGACCTTAAACACTTGAGTGAAATGAGTGAACATCGTGAGGAAAATCCATCTTAGTTTTATTTTATCGTTGATCAATGGTGTTTACCTTTGACATTGTTTATATGCATTAATGAAAATATTATGATATATGTAGTAGCTCGATTCTTGAGTTTGTCGAAGTTCGAAGGATTGCATATACTCGATCTTTTTTGAAAAAAATTGACAGAATATGTTGGTTATTTTTAAATTGCTTGAGGACAAGCAATTGTGGGGGTATTTGATACGATTGAATCATCTTATATTTTCTTATGCATTTCAATGTCTTTTCAATCCTATTGTTGTGTTTAAATACTCAATTTGTGATAGAGATCATATAAACTGGCCACGATCATGCACTAAAGGCCACGATCGTGGCCTGCGCACAGACAAACACCAACAACCTTACGAACTTAAATTTTTGAAGGGCTTTTTAGACTTTTGAGGCAAAGGAAAAATCCTAGGTTTTACCCTAAATGGAACATATTACAAAAAGAAAGAGAAGAAGGCCTAGAAGAGTAGCCTCCAATTTTCCATTTTTAGAAAAACTCCAAGAAGAGGGACAGACTCTCAAAATCTGCCATGTTTTGAAAGCTCCAAGAAGGGAGGAGGAACCCGCAGAGAAGTTTTTGTTATTTTCCATAAGCTTAACTATTCTCTTTAAGTTTCAATGCTTTATTTTCATATTCATTCAATTAGTTTAAAGCTTTCTTAGTGTTAATCACGTTTTTACATGTTCTAGAATATTTAGAATGAATGTTTGATGGATTTTATAGTTGAACTTTATGAATTTTGTACGTAATCTTTATGTTATATCAATGGATGTTTATTCCCTCAATTTTCCAGTTTTAATCTTGGTTGTTTGAACTTATTTATGTGATTTTTCAGATCTGAATATGTTGGGTATTTGAATTTTTAATGGTTTATATTATGGGTTTTTGCTTATTTGTGATACTCTTGATTAATTTGTGCTTAATAGTTAGGATTTATGCATGTTCGTAGATTCATGATCAATTAATTTGGGTTTTTGTGTAAGTTGTGTGTGCTGGAATTTTCATTTTGATGCAATTAGTTTAGAGTTTGTAATTTGGGTTATGATTAATCATTTGTTAGCATAAAGAGTTTTGATTTATGTTAAGTTAGTGTTGAATTTCGGTTTTTATCACTTCGTTTATAATTTCCATCCTTGATTTTGTTTGATTAAGTATGGGTTTTGTTTATTTAATATCAATTGTGCTTAATATGAACATGTGTGGGTAGATTACTTAAGGGTTTGGAGATATTATAAGGATGAAGGGATGAGAATTGTGAGAATGGAGTTGAATTTATTTTAAATTGGTGCTTGTAGGTCTAGGTTGGTTTAGGATTTAGGATAAATGTCATGAATTAGGAATTACTTATAGGTTTGATCACCCTTTAGCTAACTTTCTAATATGAAGGCTAGGGTTGAGCTTGTGATATGTAATAGTCCATAGTGATTCCCGGAAGTAGCAATAGGTGTACCATTCCACTCCCATAGAGCATATGCCCGACATATCGAAGGATGTTCAAGAACATACTGTATGAGAATGGCACGCTAAAACGGTTAAATCAATTCATTTCACATTTTAATCCATCGCACATATCATAAAATATTCCAATAATCATTTTGTTGCATTTTTCTTCATAAACATATAAAGTCTTAAATGTCATTACATTTTTAAAATTCACATGTACATTATACGACAGTTGAAAAATGTTGTTCTTGATGTATAATGATTATAGACATCTAGAGGTACAACTGATCCCGACCACTAGCTTATGTCTAAATGCAGTAGCTATACTCCAATTAGACTAGCTAAATCTCTTCTGAACTTGAAAATCAGCGTTACAATTTTATTAAATTTGTAAACTCAATGAGTAACCATCATTGATTTTTTCACTCAAGTCAGAAACATAGAGGCAAATCATATCCCAATCTAACAAGTATTTCATAACATTCAATACTGATTATCACATCACATTTTGTTACACTCTATCAAGTACATCTAGATAATCATATTTTCATAAGCATATCAGAAAAGCTAACATTTCATATCACAACACATCCTTATTTACTCTTCAACTGTATTTCAATCAATTTAGTAATTCATTTCAATTAAAAAATATGATACATATAAGAATGTATATGCAGATGCACATGTGTCTCCGTTCATTGTTACTTTGTTGTGACCGAGCGCCTCTTTACTGTCCCGTATCTATTGCGGATACTGAGCTCATTTCATATACTGTCCCTAACCATTGTGGATTTTAGATACTGTCCCATACCCATTGTGGATACCAGGCTCATTGATAATTGAGTCTGTGGCTCTTAGTGTATATTTTTTAGCTTTAAACTCTTTTTCACGTTGGTCACTCCGGTCACAACTCCTTTATCTTATCATGCATTTCAATGCAATGCATCATTTCATATGCCATATTTCATTACCTTTCATTCCTGTGTGATCCTGTCACATGTATCAAGTTAATTAGATCTAAGTCCGACAATTCATATTCAATTACTCATATAGTTCATATTCATTTCGGCATTTCACATTCAATTACTCTCACGTTTCATATTTATTCCAGCATTTCACATCCAATTGTTCATATATTTCATTTTCAACATACAGATTATAAAAAAGCACATATAATTGAGTTACACATCTAGGTTAACTCACAGTACGCTCCAGATAAGCTATTGCCTTGACGATCCAGCAATGTCTGGATGCTGAGGATCTACTTGTGCTTCTTTAATCATGCAATACACACATGTAGTTCACACATTACTAAATTGATCAATCATATGATTATTCAATCATACATATGTTTATATGTCATGTTCAATGCATACTTAATTGACTATCCTGGGTATGTATCCTTATTCACAAATTTTAATCATTCATTCATCATAACTTGTATATAACTTGTTTGTAATTAGGTTTATATCTTGAGTAAAATCGATTATTCTAAATTCATCAACCATACATTAATCAATCCTTTCCTAGAATTATATATATTCACATAATTTCTTAATTCTCATTCAATCATACCTAATTCATTACTTATATCCTTTGAATCACATTTGCATTCATAAGAACATCTTTATACCATTAACAACTCATACTTTCCAAATTCATATACATTGATATCAAACAATCCATTCCTTAAATTATAACATCAATTAACAACCTAAACTTATCAAACCTTTAACCAATTAATATAACAACAATCTAGGTTCATTTCAAGCCTCAATCAAGTCTGAATGCACCTAAGTAAAGTAACTTATCCTTAGTTGGTTCAAATATCACACAAAACTGAACTTTTCTCACTTCAAGGCATTGCCCACGATCATGGGAAGGAGCTTATGTAACTCTGATGTAGCTCCCACAATCGTGGGATAGGTACTCCGAAGGTGTATTATCCAATTTCGATCAATTTTTCCAGATTCTTACATCTTTATACCAAATTCAAAACATCTTCATCAAAGTCCATTAATTATACCTTAATTATTCTTCAATCCCACATCAATTTCATATCCAATTCCAGCTTAAAAATCATTTAATTGGTAGCTCACAAACTTTGGTCTTTCATGCATCAAAAATCAAAACAGAAACTTTAATTCACTAATATACATGTAGTCCTAGTTTTTTTTTCCATTTTAAGAACACTACACTGGTACCTTTCTTTAACATAAATTCACGTTCATTATATTTCAAATCCCAATACATCAAGAACAAGAAATAAAATTATCCAAATTCAAGTATCATTTTCCAGCACAATTCATCATCAACATCATATATAATCCATCCCAATTCAGTCATCATAACCCTTCATTTATAACATGCCATAAAGATCAATCTTTTACTTACTTATCTAACTCAAATTCTAGCTTAATTCATCAAGCTAACTTAGCTCTCCATGCATGTAAAATCATCACCAGTTTAAGGTAGAAATAAGTTAGTTTTCGGCTAGGATAAAAGACCACCACAAGAATTATAATATTCTAGTTCTAAAGTTATCTTGTGCAGGATAAAAGCTTGGATTTGGTGTAGCAATTTAGCAAAACTTAAACCAAAATACAAAGATGAGATAGAAGTAAGTTTCGATGGAGAGTAAAGAAGAAGATGGTGAATATTCCAGCAAAAACACTTTCTACATTAGCTTAATTCAACTAGGTGCAACGTGTCATTATCTTATATTAACATTTGTCCTTAGGCATGTACTCCATTTGCCATGTATATATGCTACCATATGTCACTTAGTTACTTAGTCCATTTGTCGCACAACCATTGTTGCCATTTGTCAATTAATTAGCTATGTCATTTGTCACTTAATTTTCTATGTCAAATGTCACTAATTCATAGGCTTAGTCATCTTAATTTTCCATGTAACAACTAGTCTTGTCAAGTTAATTCATCAATCTCTAAATTATAACAATTAGTTCCAAGTTACTAATTATAATCCATCAATTCTTGACATTGGTAGACCAAAGTACAAGACATTGGAAATGCATATTCAAGTCACATTCATTTTAGTTTCATACCCCAGAATATGTCAATTGGGTGCAATTGGTCTAAATCACAATTCATGTGTGTATGCTAATATGATGCATATGAATACAATCACAAAATCATATCACAAATGTACCAAATTCATTCTATATGATGCCACTCATGTGACTCAATAGTCTTGCACTTTAAATCCTTCAACAATATAAGAGATCAAATATTACATCTCTCCCCGTTTAAGACATTTCGTCCTCAAAATTCTTAAGTAACGGATTCATCAGATGGGGGTAATGTTGTCTCATGTTCTCATTAGTTTCCTATGTAGCTTCTTCTCTAAACTATTTTTCACCAATACTCAATTCCTTAAAATTTTTAGCTGTTTAATCCGATAGATGACCATTTTTACTAGTTTCTCCATATAATTCAAATTATTTGCAAATCTTAATTTCTTGGGTTGATGACACATGCATCGAATTTGACTTGTACCCCCTAAGCATACTAACATGATATACATTATATATCTAATTCCTTTTAGTATTAGCAATACTGTCATCTCAAATTCAAGAATCCAGTAACAATTTGGATACTTTATTACAGACAAATACATGCACTATATATATTATGTTCAGCCTCTTATTCTTGAGTATCATAATTATCTGACTTCAATGTGTACTTCTGATTTGTTCAATATTTATCCATTCCTAAAAAAAATGGAACATTTGGTCTACATGATTCAATTCAGTAAAAGTTCTCATAAAAAGAAATTTCTTGCCTCAATTATCTGTACTGTTCACGAAATCCTTATTAGTCAACTATGTTTGTCATTGCCTTTCAGCCATTCATAATATCTCAATAAGATCAATTACTATCATTTCTCACATAATCATAATGTCCTATATACTAAAGCTCGATGAAGCGATATGCATGTACATTTACTCTTATGCCTTGATATGTACCATCAAGATCATTGCATCTTATCTAGAGATTTATTTTTGAAAATTCACCAATTAAGATCTTGAAATAATAATACCTTAATCTAAATTGATTCTGAATAAATTTGAGTATTATATTACTATACAAAAGTTACCTATTCTTAGTAGTCACCATTTCAATATATTCACATAATTCCATGCTTCCACTGCGCTACTCTGATTCATCTCAGAATTTTACCTATGTGGGATAGGACTTTAGAGCATTCAATATGTCATAGATCACTCCCTGTACCATATCCAAGTATATAATACATATGTGCTCCATAGCATCATTCACAAAGGCAACCACATTATAAGATGTACGCTCACAATAACTGATCAACTTAATATTAAGGACTTCTACATATATCGCTATCATTTATTTCATCTTACTTAAGTATGTTCTCAATCAATTTAGAAATATAAGATCCGTAACCATCATGAAATTTTAATATTAAACCAAATGTTATAACCTTATACTAATTCATAAACTTTCAACATGATACCTAAACAACCATTCCGATTCCAAGTTAAACCTCTCAAAGTAATAGAAATTTTGGTTTTCTTTCAACTTTGCTTGCACACTTTAAATCCCATGACTTCTACTTACATCTCTATTCTTTTCTCCGTCAAATCCACGAAAATATATTTACTTCCATATCAATTTAAAGGTATACAACCACAACATAATACTAATATCATATTCTTTAATATAACCATGAATATAAATACACTGGCTCTATGTCCAACATATCGAACCATGTAGTCTCCTATATCGAGATATCAAGAAATTTTCATGTTCTCACACTCTGACAGATCAACATTCATCTCTTTGTTTCTAACAGTTCATACTTTTAACGAATGTTCACTCAAGTAACTTATTTAAATGCAACTAAGACTAGGAATCAATTGCCAGTGCATGCCTAATTGAACATTACTCATAAATGACATTGTATGACATGTTTGAGATGCATGTAACTTGACATATACTATGACAAATGCCTACGTAAGACGCTAAACCTGGGCTCTGATACCAAAATGTAACATACCACTCACATAGAACATATGCTCGACATACGAAAGGATAATGACATTTGAGACTTTATATGTTTGTGAATAAAAATACAACAAAATGATTATTAGAATATTTTATGATATGTGCGATGGATTAAAATGTGAAATGAATTGACTTAACGTGCCATTCTCTTAGAGTATGTTCTCGAACATCCTTCAATATGTCGGGCATATGCTTTATAGGAGTGGTATGTTACAATAGGTTAGTTAAATTTGTCATGATACTTAATCAACTAATCTAGGATTCCATACCTTTAGGTTACACCTTTCGAGCTTATGAGTAGGTGGCCTAAATTAGTTGTTTCGTAGTCCCTAATGCATCTTCGCTATTAAAATTAGAGAGCCTATTCAAGGTTATAGTGGAGATCGGGGCATTTTTAGAGCTTATTAGTTTTACCTATTTTAAATATTTGAGAGCTTAATCGAGTCTATAGGCTAACACCATGATGAGAGCACCCTTTTGTTTAGATTCAAAGATCAATGAACATCCCAGAATCCCAAAGATATCTCCAATCCACTTCTTTACCATTACTATTAGACTTTTCTAAATTTGCTTTGTGCTTGTCTTTTTGGTGACGTTCATTGCATAGTAGTTGTCTAGTCTTCATCATCTCAGGGTGTTTTGTTTTCTTTTGTTACAACATTTGAAATAACATTTGCATTCTAGCTCTCTGCGATTCGACCCTAGCTCGTCATTTACTGCATAGTTTGGTAGTTAGGAATTTATTATTTGGTAGTTAGTGATAGGCTATCAAACAAGAAGAAGAAGGATTAGAGCAAGAGGAGACAAGAAAATGCATGAAGATGAAGAGTCTACATTGTAGAAAATCAAGTGAAGTGCAAGTCATGACCATGACATAAAGTGTCATGGGTGTGATTAATGATGCACGAACATGGCACACTTGCATAGGTTTGAATCAAGTAGTCACGTCCATGACTTAAAGTTATGCCCATGACACAATATGTTATAGCTGTGACTTTCACAAATATATGTTTCCCAAAACCCTAGTTTTTAATGTAAATAGACACGTGAAGGCAGAGAGGTTTATGAAAATTTTGTTGTGTTTTTGGTGCAAACGGGTGTGGAACTTCAGGAGCTTCAGGAGAACATGAAGAGGGCGGCAAGCTCTCCACCATGAGAAGATCTATGGACGGGCAGCTTTTTGATGCCAGTTCGGAGGTGACATCGACACAGACGACTCGATTAATTGTATTTCTCCTTATATTTGTTGTTTTCTTTCTCTCTTTAGAAATTGATTATGTTATCCAATGTGTATGGATTTGAGTATTGTGAAAAATGGTTTTAATGCTTTCATTGGATCGTTTTATTACAAACTCATTGCTAGAATATTCAATGTAATTCGTAATTGTTATGTTGAAATTCATTTGTAGCGACTAATAGTTCGTAATCATTAAAGTAACATAACCTAGGTTAAATGACCATCGTATATGGTTGTTTCCTTTATTAATCAATTTTACTAATTCGTCATGCTACTACCCAATTGAATCTAGAGATCGTATCTTAGGTTATTAGGTAGTTAGGTTTAATTAACGATCGTATCTTGATTAAACACTACCTAAGAGAAAACCCGGGTTAATAAATTAACCCACGATTAATAGTTTCTAGGAGAGATTTTAGAACAATAAATCATTGAAATTTATGTAATTAAAGTGTAGGCTAAGATTGAACTGAAGGACCGAATTCCCAACGAATTCGTTGCTTTCATCATTTTTACATGTTTTCTTCAATTTTTTTCTTAGTTAGTTTAGTTTAGTTTTATTTTATTTTCTTAAACCAAACAAAACCCTCATAACCTAAACACTGTTAATTAGGATATGACATCTATTTAGTTCACTTTAGGAAAATTGTCATATACATTTACAATTAGGAGTCAATCGAATTAGTTAGCATTACTAGTAACATTTCATGAGAATAGTTTACTAAAAAGAAATGAGATAGGCTAAGGAATTAAAGAAAAGAAAACAAAAAGTATGTGTTAAATAAATAACTATTTCTCTGCCCCCTTTTGAAAAGAATTGGGTTAAGAATAGAGCTAGTAGTTAGTTGAGGATATGATATAGCTGAGCAATAAGGGACATTCACGACAAAATGTTTGTCTTCATATTAAAAGGCAATAATGACATTCTAACCAAGCTAAATAATAAAAAAAATGACGTAGCTGAGTAATTGGGGAACATTCACTATAAAATGCTTGCCTTTGCGTCAAAAGACTAGGTTAATGTTAAAGGAAATAAAAAAAGGTGTTTCAATAAATAATACCTACTGATCTTTTAAAATAACAAAAATTTTCATAAAGCGATACTTAGTGATATTGCATTTTTTTGATTAATGACTAATTATAAATGTATGTTTACAAGTGCCATAAGTGTACGAATAAGGTGATTATATTTTGATTGATATGTATATTCAATTTAAAGTACTTAAACATGAAAGGAATATGTTAGTATGTTAGCATAATTTGAATGATAAGATTCAATGCCAATATACCATATTGCATGTTGTATGAATGTGTGCTTATGTGTTTTTTGTGTTTGTTTCTGTTTTTGTTTTTGTCTTTTCTTGTGGACAAGAAAAAGTTTAAGTGTGGGAATGCTGATAGGTATAATTTACACTACGTTTTAATAGGTGTTTTAGGTGTTTATTTGATGATTATTGTATGTATATGCTTATAATTGTGTTAATGTGAGTGTTTGTTTATATTCTAAGTGTTTGTGTGGTTTAGAGCATGATTTCAATCCTAATTTTATGTTTCTTGAGGTGTTTATTAGTGCTAGAAATCAGATAATTAAATAACAAAAAAGATGGAGTGCATGGGGATGTATAGGCAGGATTATAATCCTGACAGAGAGAAATTTCCTAGAGTCACAATTGTGACTACCTATTCCCGGGTGCGAGTTTTTTCATCTGTTTTAAGATTTGGGGCCATTTTTGGAACTGATTAAAGTGGTAAAACCCTAGTTACACCCCAAGACCCTAATACACTATTTAACAATGTTAAACATACTAAAAAACACAGCATCCAACACACCAAAGTGGATTAAACAAGGGAGATCAAGAAGAACGTCCAGGAATTCCAGTTTTCCAGATCAAGACCTAAACAAAGTTTTCTTCTTTTCCTTTAGCTTTTTCATCAATCTTGATGTGTAATATGAATAAAAAGGTTCCTTATAGCTCTAATGTTTGTCATGCCTTACGTTTATAGTTGCTAGAGGGGGGTTCTATTTAGGTTCCTGTTGTTGTGGTAGCTGATTTCTTTATTGCTGGTTCTCCTTTTGTGTTGTATATAACGAGTTTTCCCTTTTGATGACCTTGTAATTTTTTCTCTATTTATACTAATTTCCTTTTTAAAAAAACATGTTCATGAGTTTCTAAATTTCATATTAGGGTTTATTCTGAATTTATTTTGTGACTTTGATTATTATTGATTCAATACATATTCTGGTGTTGATATAATTGTGCATGCTTATGCTTGACAAAAAATCGAGAGTGAGTCAAAAGTAATCAGATTAGATTATGCAACGAGAGTTGGCAGTTTAATAAGTCTCGCAATTATCAAATTAACAATCATTTAAAGAGAGATCTTGTGTGAGAAATTAATTATCCAATAGATAACTTCATAAATAATTGAAATTGTTAGGAATAGGTTTGTGAATCGAGGGTTGCAAATATGAAATTTTCAAATTCAATTAGAATTAAATGATTAGGTCTTGAGAGAGAGTAATCAATACATTAGGAAATCTGGGATCAACATATAATTGAATCAATAATAGTTAAGGAAACAAAATAAAGAAAGAATAAGTCTTAAGCATTCATCTTTGATCAAACCGTAAATTAATTTGGTAGCGCACTTCTTAATTGATTTAATTGCTTTGTTTTATTATTCTATTTTAATTTCTATAATTTATTTTTATTAAAATCAATTTCTTTTGACCTTAGACAATTGGTTCTTGCATAATCCTCGTGGAAATGATACATTTCAGTACTACAATATACAATCTGTATACTTGCGAGTATTGGGAGTTTTATTAGATTAAAACTTGATCAATAGGTTGTCACTCACGAATCTGCTCAAAAAGGGGAGGAAATGGGACTGGTTAGATCATTTTGTAGCTACCTTTGAGAAGCTTAAATAGATGGTAGCTTTCGAACCAATTCTATGATTGCTTAACTTCGAGCTTCCCTTCGAAGTTCACACCAATGCATCCGATAAAGCAATTAGGGGCATGTTGGTTCAAGAAGGACATCATGTGACCTTCAAAAGTAGGAAATTAAATAAGACATAATAGAAATATTTGACATAGAAGAAGGAAATGGTTATGGTAATTCTCTGCCTAAGGGTGTGCCATGTTTATCTATTGGGTCCTAAGTTTGTGGTGCAAATTGATGATATGGAAAATACCTTCTTCAAGGTGCAGAAGAAGATGTTGGCCAGGTAAGCAAGATGGAAGGAATTCTTAGTGGAATATGATTTTATTTGGGAACATAAACCTGAAAGAAGTAATCAAATGGCAGATGCACTTAACTCGAAAGAAATCACGGCTGCACTATATAATCTATCTAGAACTGAGACAGATTTTATGGACATAATTCAACAAGATGGGAAGCTTGACGCTACATATTTTCTGTAACATCCCGCCCCCCCTAACATTGTGGGTCGACCAACCGGCAATGGTCGACCAAGCGACCCGAGGTCGACCTGTTGGCACCCTGCTCGGTCATTTAACCGAGTGCGTGCGTATAACTCGGCCTAAGGGCGGACTGTTCGGCCAGCCAAAGAGAGCTTGGTCCAAGGGCGTACCGATTGGCCAGAGGATAGACCGCTCGGCCAAAGGGTGCTCAGCACAGCACTCGTTCTGTGCGACTGATCTTGATGACTGTGAGCGGGTCGATCGACATGATAAGGTTAACGTCCTTTTCATGGTCTGACAGAGCATGTGACATGTCAGAGTGAACATGCGACAAGGTACTGTATGGAAAACTCTGGAAGGGGGCAGCTGGCAACGAAGGAGACAGGTGTCCCTACTCCAAAGTTGAGTCTTATATAAATGGGAAACTAAGTGAGAAAAGAAAAAGGGGATTCTTTCTTTCTGCAAGTCGCTTCTCGCACACAGAGTTTTCATTAAAACTCCATTGAAGCTGATGTTTGCAGAAAAGCTAAGGCGAAGCATACAAGGGAAATGGTGAGTTGACCTTGATGGTCCTCTTTTACCGTCTGCTTTCGTGTTTAGTGTTAATTGCCACTTAATATATACTAAATATATATTGTCTCTGAGATATGTGTACTGTGATTGTGTGCCGAAAGTGAGTATATGGGATATGGGATTGATGCAT
>JAOSBM010000004.1:14520246-14538443 GCA_027568955.1 Erythroxylum tenue
CTGATTTCCGCTTATGCACATATTTTGTACTGCAATTGGGTTGCTTGATTGTCCTAACACGCCATTCTCGCGGACACAGACTCGGATATCACCAACGATATCGGGTTTGGGGTCACGCGGGAGTGAGGTGTTACATTTTCGCTTAGTGCAAAAGTGCAGGATGGGGTTACTAAACGATATTGGTTGGTTGATGGCTTTATTGTGGCGAAAGGAGACAAATTGTATATGTCAAATTTTGGTGGATTACGAAGAGAATTGATGAATGAATCACATAACTTTCCATGGGCAAGTCATCCTAGTAGGGAAAGGATGTTGGCTCTTCTATCCAGATCTTATATATGGCTACAAATGGAGTAAGAAGTTGAGACTTACTGTAAGACGTGCTTTGTATATCAACAAGATAAGGTAGAGAGGAAAAAGGAACTAGGGCTACTACAGTCTCTCCCCATTTTGGAAAACACATAGATGTCGATGTCTGTGGACTTTGATGAAGAATTTACAAAGGTAAATGGCAAAGCCTTAGTATTGGCTCTGATTCATCGATTTTCTAAGTATACTGTCTTTTTAACTACGCCATCCTTTTGTATAGCAGAGATAGTGGCCAATTTATTTTACCAAAATGTTGTTAAACATTTTGGTATTCCAACGTATGTTAACAACATTTTAGTATTCTAACGTATGTGGTGAGTAATACGGATCCACGATTTACTAGTCAATTTTGAACAACATTGTTCAATATGATGGGGCTAAACTTAAGTTCTCTACTGTTAACCATCCCTAAACAGATGGGCAAATAGAAAGGATAAATGTACTGCTGGAACATTATTTACGACACTATGTGAGTGCGAGTCAGAAAAATTGGCTGAATTTACTAGATAGTGCACAATTTACTTATAACCTTCATCGATCTTCTGCAACTAGAAAAAGTCCATTAGAATTGGTCTTAGGGCATCAATCTAACTCCCTTTGAATTGGTCTTAGGGAATCAACCTTTGACTCCTTTGGAGATTACTAAACAACAACTTGGTGGCAAGTGCCCGGCTTCCTATAAATTTGTGAGGGATTGATAAGAACTATTGGAAGACAACCTTCGAAAAGCTAAGTGAAGGATGGAAAAATAAGCTAATCAGTATAGACGTCCTTTAGACTTTATTGTGGGTAACAAAATGTTGTTGAAGTTAACACCTCAAATATGGAAGAAAATCAGCTGAAAGTCGGCAAACAAAGGCTTAATTCTGAAATATGATGGTCTATTCAAGGTTATCAAGAAAGTTGGTAAGGCGAATTATCGACTTAACTTACCCGAAAAGCTGAAAGTTCATCTTACGTGAGTTATTTGTGCAAGTTCTATCATAATAATGTAGAACCAGAGAGGAGAACACAGAGGCATGCACCTCCAAATGTGCAAGTTCAATATGATTGAAAAGATTCTTGATTATAGAAGATTAGGAGAACATAAGAAGAATCGAAAGACTGAATTTCTTGTGAAATGAAAAGTTAAAGATACAGCGAATGCATCATAGGGGAAAGACTTTTCTTTATGGCAATTTGAAGACATCATCAAGCAGTACTTGGATGACGTTTCGACAAGGACGTCGCTCCCTTTGGTGGGGTAGGTTTGTCAGGTCCCTTTGTCCCTTCGATAATATGTAGCCACAAAACCACATATTATATATATTGGAATTATTTAAGGTGGCTAGAAAAGGGAATTGAGTTAGTGGACAACCTTGAGTTTTGATTAGCTACTTGGATATGTGTTTGGTGCTACAACATTGCATGGCTCGTTATTCGGAGGGTTGGATGTAAATGTTAAGTCTTGCATGACTTGCATGTTACATAGATGATATGAATACTTTATTTCGTTAGTTATTTGTACAATTTTATGTAAACTATCCAAACTACTTGTAACTTGCCGATATCTATATCTTTTAAGTAGTTAACAACTATGGATATAAATATGTTCTAAATCCTCCGTTCTTGTGCGGGTTATGTACTTTAATATTTTACAATAAAAGTTCCTTTGTTCATATAATATATTGCCGGTTTCATTTAATTATATGTCAAATAATTATCTTCCACTTAATGCGCTAATATTTTTGCTGAATCAAGTGAGGAGATATGGTTACAATTCAGGACTGGAATTGTTGAGGTTGTCAGCCTCTAATTTCACTCGGCGACACCTTACGTGGCCAAATGAAATTGTTATTTTCATTTATCAGGAAAAGATAAAAATTTAACGGCTATAACCATAATGGCTTTGCTTTTGCATTTATCAGGTAACACTCACTAACTCCGTCGTAAAAGCAAAACTGTATTACGATAAAAAGAGGAAACTAGAAAAAATAAAATAAGAAATAAAATTTGAAAATTCAAGTTGCCGGCCGCTACAACAGCAACAGCAAGTGATTTCCTTTGAGATCCAATTTCAAATCAAATGTCGACGGGGACGGACTCCACTTGGGTGGGTAAGAAACCTCTCCGACGCATTGGTGGCATGTCCGATGCCCTCTCCATTGCCGCCGATCTCGGATTTTCTGTTGCCCATCCTCCCTCTCAGGTCTCTCTCTTTCTCCCTAACACACGCGGTTATGTCTTTCTTCTGGGTTTTAAGGCTTTCAACGGTGTCGAATAATTTATGACGTTCTTCGGTAAATTCTCGACATTCTTCTAAGTAATTCTGTTGCTTCCTGTTCGAAGAATGTATGGATTTCTGACCATAGATCTTGACTGATATGAAGTACAACTTTCTGATATCTGAATTATGTAGGGAGACTACCCACATGTTAACTATATATTTTCTCGGGTATATATGATGCGGAATTGAAGGCCGTGCTTGATAGTTTATCTAATTGACACTGAAAAGTCATCCATTCCTTTGTTTGTTTAGCGGCTTTGTTGAAAGAGTGTTGATCTGCGGTCATTGTCGTTGTGACAGGTTCAACTATAGTCATGAAACTGATTTCATTTTACTTTCCCCAAATGTAGGAAGAACTCCAGAACCTGTCTTCTACTACTAGTGAAAAAGGCGATGACTTGATCAGAGTTCTAAGAGAATTGACTGCTGTGCAAAAAAAAATTGCTGATCTACAAGTGGAACTTCAAGGTCGAAAGGTAAAGTATCCTGTTCCTTGAATATGAAGCTCCATGTCATGGTCTAAGTGCACGACATTTGACGGAATTCTCTTAACTTTGTTGATTGTTATTTTGCTTTATCAAATCTGTTCTCACTCCATGTGTATAACAGGATGATAAAAATGTTTCCCATTTGACACATGTGAGTGAAATGGAAAAGAAGATTGAGACTTTATCAAGGATTACAACTATCTTGAAAGATGTTATTCAGAATAAGGTAAATTATTTGGGATTTCAGTTGTATGTATTATTATACGATAGTTGTCAACATACTGAATACTTTGATGTCTTATATACTAGTTCATTCTTGAAAACATGAATGATACAGCCATAAAGCACATGAATAAAAAATGACATGACTCGTTCTCACTCATTGTTGCTTCCTTTATAACCTATTAGGCTCTCCTGGGTTTTCCTTTGACAATATGTTTTCATAAGTGTCATTCGAGTGCATTGTATAATTTGGTTTCACTCTTATGACCATTGTGTAGTGCACGACAATTTGTTTGTCTGTGCCAATATTTGCTATATAGTCTTTCCTCCTAGGTTGACCACCCTTATCTTATTTTATGTTGTTGGGTTGGGGGGACTTTTTGTTACAAAAAGATTCTAATGTAGCTTTACGTCTATATAAGTTTTCAAGAAAGCATGTTTTAAACTTGTGAATTTTATTTATTTTCTTTTCTAAATTTTAATCTTTTGCAGCAATGTCTTTGCAAAAGATTAAGGGACTGTGTGCTCATTATAATTTACATAATTGTTGTCTTACTTCTATAATATTGGGTCTCAATTAGGACATCAAACATATGGATTTATTTTTCTTCATATGCTTTTGTTTAATTTTGAGCTTCATGATGAATAGGCAAATATTTTGACCTTTCAAGAAATTTATAGTGTTAACATTTTGATAGACTATTATTCATTTAGAAGAAATGAATCAAGTCTAACCTCTCTATGACACTTGTTTGTGGAAATGATGTTGATTGCTTCCATAATTTTAATTTTTGTTATCATCTCATGCAGGATCGGATAATAGCACGTCTCCAACAACCATATTCGTTAGACTGCATTCCAGTAGAAGCTGAATATCAGGTAAGTCGTGCAACTAACAATAATCTGGATGGAAATTATTTTTTGGCCTTTCTTTCTACTACATACTTCAAATTATTGTGGATAAATCAATGGTACCTGTACAAAGTGTTTGAAGGTGAATGATATATGCCAAATTGCATCCTTAATTTACATATGAATTGTTGATATCCTGCATCCATCTTCATACATTAGCTTTCTAGTAAAGCAGGAGACTCCTTTTAGAAAACCTATTGAGATAATAGGATGAATAACTAGGATTCAAAGTAAAAACTTGACTTGGAAGTAAATGCTAACTCATTAATTTGATTGCAATCAATCACTTTAGAAGTGTGATAAAAGATAAGGGCTAAGAGGAGACATTTTCTTGCTTATTTCATTAATAACTTGATCTGGTAGTGCATATTAATGTTTTCTCCACTATCCTAGTACAAGACTATAGACAAGTGGACCTATCTTTGTTCAATAGTATAAAGATAAGTAGAGGTCAATTCCACAAGAAAACTGTAACTACTCACCCTTCTACTATTATCTAGTCGATAATAAAGGATTTGTTAGATTAAAACTTAAACTGAATTAAACTAACGAGATTGAAATACCATTAGAAAAATCAAACAAGTAATCAACAAGAAATTAAATAATAATATCTAGATTATAATTTCACTAGCATCATCTTGTATTTTTGATTAAGTTGTTTAGAAATTCCATTTTTTGGATCTACAAAGTTTAGTGGAATGACTTATCACCTTTCGATGTACAATTATCTATCCCTTGATTGATTAACTGATATATTTATCTGATTAACACATCTAAGAATGCAATAAGTTCTATGAAGCTCCGTAAAGGGTCCTATTCCCAGAAGGGTCATGTAGGTCTATATCTAGTATCCTATTCAATCCTTAATATAAGTGCTTAGGTCAATTCACACATAGGTTATTTCATCAACGTCCACATATAAAGTCTAAGCTTTTGCTTGTGTCTAACCAATGTTAAGATCAACACATATATTTCGCAAACAAATAATTCTTTATTATAAAGTTGAAATCAATCAATATAAAATCAACTAGGGTTCTATTTAATCTAGATATAACAAAATCTAGCCACAAATCGTCCTTGAAATAACAAAAATAATCAAAAGAATAAAACTCATTGTAAAGGTATCTTTTGATGATGATCTTAATCTTTTGAACTGATCTACTTTCTTAGAATGATTCCGATCTCTAATCTTGTTGATGAGGGTTGCAAGATGTGTATTCTAGGGCTTTCTCTCTTTCTAAATGGTTCTAACTCTAAGTATAAGAGGGAAAGAAGTAAAGCTGACCTAAACACTAACCTTTTTAGGCTTTCCACATCTCTTTAAAAAGGCCTTTCCAATCATGAACATGGTCTGGAACACAGTTGTGTCCTAGGCCGCATATCACACTCTTTCTCCATAATCCTTTAAAGAGTGGAACATGAGCTCTGACACGCTTGTGTTCAAGACCGTGTTTCACACTATTTCTTCTCGTCATCCAATGTAGGCTTCAACCTGATCGTGCATGAAGTCTTGTATTCTTCACCAAAGTTTCAGTGCATAGCATGCCTTGGCACACGATCGTGTGCTAGACTATTTTTAATCTTCTAGTCATCTGTTTCTGTCCTCTCCCTTGGAATTTTCTTTATTTTGTGTCTTATAAAATCCTTCAATCTTCCAACATCATTTCCAAGCTACTTCTCTACAATTACTTAAAATATAAAATAAAACCAATTAAACTAAGGTAATTTGGATAGAAAACATGTTAAATTACTAATAAAAATATATGTAAATTACATCTGCATCAAATACCCCTAAATTTTGAATTTTGCTTGTACTTAAGCAAATCAATCTCAATCACTATCAATCTAAATAAGCTCAATTCTAGGAAAGTTCAACAATTCTGTCAAGGTAGCAAGATTTAGATCATTATCCACTTAATCACATCGTGCATAAATTACATAGGATTCTAGTTACTTACACTAACATATAATTCAACTTTAACCCAACAATCTTTCAAATATCAACTCAGTTCAAACAATTGAACCTTATATATAAAATGAACATATAAGGAGTAAGAAGCATAGACCCATAAGTACTTAACAAGCCATATTAAACACAAACCAATGCAATTATTATTAAAATTTTTTGGAGCATGATAAGTTTGTTGCAAATGTCATCTCAACCTTTTGATAAGATGGTAAACATTTTTTCATAAATATTTTTAGTTAGTTAGGTCACAATTTTAAATGAGTATTAACACTAGTCGTTTCTAACCCATTACTTGAATCAAAAGTAGCAGAATAAAATTGTTAATAATCAATATGGATCGATAAACTGCTTGTTAAGCTAAACTGTAAACTCAATTCATGTTCAAGTTTAAATGACACTGCTCATTATTGATTATAACTGTTAACCAAAAATAGTTGAATCATAAAGTAATTTAAACTTCTAATGAATTACCTACTTTATTCTTCATTGTTTCTTTTCTCATAATTGTAATTGAGATAATTGCAATTGGATTGAATCATCACTAGTATGTTTCGTATTCAATCAATCAAAATAATCCCTCCACCCACGCTTCAAACCATAAAATTGTCCTTATCGGATGAATAATGAGCACAAAAATATATAAATAGTACGCAAAAGGTGGAGGTGAAAGAAGAAAATAAAGAATGAGAAAACTTATCTGAGCCTGTTGATGATGTTGCTTGCTATAACTTTGCAAGACATATTGAAAAAGTGGAAACATCGCATAGGAAATTAAAAAAGAAAAGTAAAAGAAAAAAGATACTAAAACACAATAAAACAAAAGATACCAAACAAAAATAAAGTGAAATAATTAATAATTAACACAAGTTAGAAGTACCAAGGGAATAAATAAAAATAAAATAGAAAAGATAACTTAAAAATGAACAACACATCATCAATCTCTCGCGTCATCACGATCATTCCCATCATCTTGTTCCCTTGAAGATGAAGAAGAAGAAGGCCTAGGTGGGACTCTAAATCCAACATGGTCAAAATAAGTGTTCATGGCCACTTCCATCCAATCCAATTGTTGGTCTTGCAAGAAATGGAGTTCTTGATGTGCTTGCAACATCCAGATGATCATGATCTATTTTCTCTCCAAACGAGCACCCATTTTCTATGTACTCTCCCGCATTGATTATTGAGGATTATTTGTACATTGTCAGAGACCTCTTTTCCTCTTGTGGCTTTGCAATTGGTGGTGGCCGCTCTTCTCTCCTATCTACCTCCTCAGCCTTCACCCTCAACACTTCGCCCCCTAACTCATCAACCAACCAAAAGAACTCTTGTCCCAACCTTCTTTGTTGAACTTATGTATCTTATTATTTCAAGTTCAAGGGAGGGCATTGAACATGCAATCATCTCAAGCAGGTTAGGAAATACCTATAGGTTTGTGGCTAGGTGGGGGGTGTACAAACCACATATTGCTCCCTTCTTCCTTGTTGCCACATGCTTTAAATAATTTACAAAATAGTGACCAACATTGTAGTGATGACCATCCATATTGCATCACAAATAGTGCAAATGTTGTAGGATCACCACCCTTGTACTCTCCCTCCTACAAAAATAGTTTGAGCACTCTCTTGATGTAAATAATGGGCTAAAGGCGAGGTAATATGGGTACTTTTTGTTCTACTGGGATCATTCTTGTAAGCATTATATGATATGCAAAAAATGTGCAGGCCAGATTATGTGCTTATTAAACTTAATGAAAGATGTTCGATAAGGCTGGTTTTTCCATAAAATCAAGTGCATAAAACTCACAATGCACTCCAAATTGGAAGATGGACACAAAAAGCTCACAGTCCCATATGAGATGTTATCTCATTTGGATCATCCCAAGCTACATTTATGTTAACCTTGAATGTAGAAAACTTTTCAAGGGTGAGTTCCCTTTTAGCATTTTCAATTATACCGAAAAATTTTATGTACCTCACATTTTCAATCATTGATTCCTCCTCCTCTGCTAAACCTATTTCTACCAAGGCATGCACATCCACATTTCTATGAGGTTCAAATGGTCTAGTTCGAAGGATTACCTACTTTTCAATATGAGCCTCATTGGTGAAACGTGGTATAAGATGTTCACTTTGAGAGGGTTGTTGGGATTGATGTTGCAAAACTCTCCCTCTCCTTACCTTTTTCTTCCCTCTACTTGAGGTTGGTCTTTTACTTATAAAACAACAACAACAACAATAACAACAACAAAAAACAACAACATCCTAGCAGAAATCCTGCTGAGAGCTGGTCTTTTACGTATATTGCTTCAATTTCAACACTCCCAATTGCTTCATTAAAAATCATAGTTATCATCACTCACTTGAAATTTAGTTTAATTTTTGTAATAAAGGATTAAAAATTGTTACTTCATTCTTAGGACTTGGGTTGGACTGTTGAACTTGCATAGATTTTGGAGCAACCTTTTTCTTCCTTGAAACAATTGTCCTTTGCGAAATCTCACATTTTCAAGAGTAGAATCTATTTTGTCTTGATGATTTTCAGTTATAGGTGCAGGTTTAGGTTGTCGCACTTCTTCAACTGCAAGTTCCAGTGGTGCAAATTAAGGCGGTGTAGGTTTAGGTGTATCATTTTCTTGCATGAAAGGTGACAAGTCAAGTAATAAGTCTTTATCCTTATCTTCCAATGTTGAATTGTCCCCTTGAACAGAAAGATTTTTGAAGTAAGACTCCTATTCTTAAAAAGTGACGTCCCTTAAGACATAGATCTTCTTTGAAGGAGGGTGGTTGCACTTGTGCCCTTTTTGAGTGGATGAATATCCCATAAATACACATCTTATTGCCCTTGGATCTAGTTTCTGGTAAGGGCCCTACTGTATGATCTCGTCACTGGACGATCAAGGGGAAAATCCACCTTCCTTCCCTTATTGGTGTTCCTCCCTTTTGAGGAAGAACCGATGCTGGCTGAAAGTTAGCTAGCTCTTGACAGAGCTAGCTGAATAAAATTGTAGCTAAAGTAACTAGTGTATTTTTTCTTAACAATTTCGATGTCTTATTCATTAATAATTCTGCTGTTATATAGGCAGAATAGGAAGATAACAATTCATCTAACTAGGACTCCTATTCTAGTAGAATTCTATTAAGAACCAAAAAGGATCTTTCAAAAGCTAACTATCCTTATCCAATTACTATCCTAATCTAATCTTCTATTATTTCTCCTCTCTATCTAAATTTTCCAGCCTTCTCTAGGTTATCAGCCGTTACCCAACTTCTTGCCTCTCCTTTGATAAGTTTTACCCACAAAGGCATCCTTATCAGTTTCCCTCGGTTTTGATTGTGGACATGGACAAATGATATGAAGCCAAATACTCTAGGAATAAGATTATTACAAGTGTGTAGTGGGGGAGTAGAAGGTTGATAGTTTTTCCATATGACTATTGAATCCTAAGATTCTAGAAGGCAAATGATTTAATGAGTTGCTATAAGAACGACTGCCCCCAAAAAGATTTAGGCATATTGTTCGAAATCATAAAGGCTCGGGTTGTTTCAAGGAGATGATAGTTTTTTCTTTCTACTACTACATTTTGTTGGGGGGTATTGACACAATTATTCCTTCATTTTAAAAGTATGCAGTTAGTGTTTGATTAAAATAATCCTTGGCTTTATCCGACCAAAACCTTTTGATGTGGACTCCAAATTGGTTTTTAACCATGGAACAAAAATTTGGAAGAACAATACTAACTTTAGATTTGTGCTTGAGAAGGAAAAGCCATGTGACACGAGTATAATGATTAATGAGTGAGACAAACCTCTTGCCGCAGAGACATTAGGAATAGGAGAAGGACCCCAAATATCACTGTAAATGAGATAAAAAGGAGTAAAGCTTCTTTTATCACTAATTTGAAATGGTATATGTTTGTGTTTAGCAAGTTCACACAATTCACAATAAAAATTTTCAACATCTAAACATTTAATCAGAGAATGAAATAGAATTTTAATATCCATAAAAGATGGATGCCCAAATTGATGATGATGAAGCCAAATTTTTTCTTTATTGGATGAAATAAGTCCTGAAGCCAAGTTTTTTCGTTATTAGATGAAATAAGTCCTAAAATAGAGGAATGAGATAATCTACCCTTGAAAATGTTTGACTGACTCGATGCTTCAAGGTAGTAGAGGTTGTTCCGTTCTTTAGCATGTCCATTCATTTTCCCAAAATCCTTGTCCTGAAATACACAGCAACTTTGATTAAAAAACCACATTGCAACATAAATTTTAAGTTAGTTTTCTTATAGAGATAAGGTTTGTGGATAATTAAGAGACATGAAGGACATTTCTTAAGGTTAGTGAAGGACTTATTTTAAAATCTCCCACGCCTGCTATAGTTGTCAGAGAACCATTAACTATAGCTATTTTGCTACTACTAGGTCATGGGGAATAGGTGGAAAAAGCTTTGGTGAATGAGTCATATGGTCGGTAATTTCAGAGTTCATGACCCAAGAGTTGGCAAAGGTTATACCTGAGACATTTAATTCAATAGAGAATGAAAACTCATCTGAATATGCCAAAAAACAGGTACTTGATGGGTGTTTAGGGTTGCTAATAAGTGATCTCACTCTTAATCTCTTCTTGGCTGAGACTGCTTGGCTCTTGTGGTCTGATTCATTGTTTTGTGCTGCAACATAGACTTGGGCATTGCTCCTTGACTGCTCTCATTTATATCCCTATTCTTTACTTGAAGGCTTTTCATGAAGCTTCCAACACTTTTCATGTGTATGGCCTACCTTCTTACAATAAGTGCAGCACAAATTGTTACAGTTTTGACCCTTTTGTTGACTAGTTTTTTAAGTCTCAAAAGAGGATGCTCTTTCTGTGTTTGTGACTAATTTATTGTTGTCATTAGCCACCATGGCTAAGCTATCTGTAACTTGTGGTTTAAGCATGAGTGTTCTTCTACTTTCCTCACTTTGGATTAGTGTCGCAACCTTCTGAAAACATGGTAGCTCTAGTTCTGCCAAGAATCTAGATCCTTATTCGATCAAATTCGAGATTTGAGTTATATAAGAAAATCATAGACTTTATCTTGCTCAGTGAAGTCTTTTACAATTGCTGCATCTTTAGGACATTTTGTTTTTACCACTCTGTAGTGATCAAGTTTTTGCCACAAGGATTTTAATTGGTTTGCATATTCAGTGACTATATTGTTTCCTTGTTTTGGAGCCATTTTTTTTCACTTTAACTTCATATCCATGGGTTGCATCCCTAACTTTAGAATATGTTTGTTGAATTGTATCCCAAATATCCTTGGCAGTATTCAATTGCAGGCATGTGTCTCTAATTTTAGGAATCATAGAATTTCACAACCATGCCACAAGGATGGAGTCTTGATCCCATGCTTCAAATTGAGAATCTTCTGGCTTAGGTGTAGTACCTATGATATGACTAATCTTCCCTTTTCCTTTAAGCATTGTACGAACAAGTTGGGACCATTTTAGGTAATTTTTTCCATCTAATCTAAATGCATCATGTATACTTTAGAGTTCTCGAGGTTGTTGAGACAGAACCTCCTCCTCTAATTGGGATGTAGTTGTTGTCTCTAAAACTTCCGACATCTCCAAGTACAAAAACTTTTTTGAGGCAATTAAGACCTTTCACGGGAAGTAGAAATAATTAGCAATGAAGGTTGGTGAAGAGACACTATTTTGATAACAAAAAATAGAGTACAAGGAAAAGAATGGCTAAACAACTGAAGGTTTTAATTCTAAGAAAACCTACAACTCTAATACCATGACAAAAATGACAAAATTTGAAGGAGCAATTTTATTCATGTCTGACTAATAGACAAACATTAGCTTTATACACACTAATCCTAGTACAAAATAATAAATAAATTTGTACAGATTTGTTGGATCCCATGTTTTATGGGATACTTTTATCATAATTTTATGAGCATAATTAGTACCAGATTTTATGGACATAATCATATAGATTACGCAAGGTATGATTTCTTACGCAAGGTATGATCTACCAAAGCTTGCTTGAATCCATAATCTTTCATTGCATGACTCAATCTCCTAAACCATGTCTTTTGTGATTGCTTTAAACTGTACAATACCTTTTTTAGTTTTCATATTTTTCCTTCTTCAAAATGTAAACCCATGCGGAGGATTCATAAACAGTTCCTTTATCAAATCACCATGAAGAAAAGTATTCTTTACATTAAACTGTCCTAGTGGCTAGTCAAGATTAACTGCAAGGCGTCCAAACTTGTTTCACCATGAATACTATTTGAGTCATAAACAGTATTCATCTTGGCTATTGGGGTAAAAGTCTCCTGATAATCAATAATATATGTTTGTTTATATCCTTTTATGACCAAACTAACCTTGTATCTTTCAACTATGACATCTAACTTATATTTGACAGTGAATACCAATTTATGGTCCATGGTCTTTGTTCTTATTGGTAACTTCAACATTCAGCACATTCAATAGTAACTTAGACCATTTCCTAAGTAGAATTATTTTGGAGAGCCAACATGTTATCAACCATTGCTTCTTTCCATTTGGGATCTTGAAAGGCTTCATGAAAATGACTAGGAATAGATATAGAAGACAACTGAAAAGAAAATGCCAAGTTAGCTTTAGACAAACGAGGATAGGATATGAAGTTTGACATTGGATAAACAACATTGGAGGCTTTTCAGTTAGGAGAAATAAGAATTCTATCCGATTGCTGGAAGATGACACGGGGCAGATTCATGAGGATATTGAAAGTAAGAAGAGGGTTGCCTAAGAGTCCTTTACTTGGCAATTTGGGAGTGTAATGCCAGTAAGAAATATACCCGCAGAGGTGCTAGTAGGGCTTAAACAACTTGATGAAGATGACAAGGTGGCGTTGGTAAGAGAAATAACAAGGGAGGAAATCAAGAATGCTATTTTTTTCAATGAACCCAGACAAAGCCCCACGGCTGGATGGTTATAATGGGAGATTCTTTCGAAAACACTGGGATATTATAGGATAATAAGTGGTAGCAACAGTGGATGAGTTCTATAAGAGAGGAACAATCCTCAAGGTATGGAACAAAACATTTATCTATCTTATTCCCAAACAGAGTAATGCAAAGAAGATGGAACAAATTTGGCCCATAGCTTCTTGTAATTTTCTTTATAAAACTATCACAAAGATCCTAGCTAATAGGCTGAGAGCGAGCCTGGGGAAGATAATTAGCCTAGAACAGAATGTTTTTATTAAGGGGAGATCAGTGGGAACAAATATCCTACTATGCCAGGAGTTGTTAGAGGGTTATCACTCTAAGAGGAGAATGAGGAATTGCACCGTAAAGATGGACCTTGCGAAGGCCTAAGAGTCGATCAACTGGAACTTTCTTTTTACTATATTGAAGGTAATAGGCTATCCTCCTTTGTTTAGAAAATGGGTTAAGGAATGTGTAACTACTGCTTCTATGGCTATCTTGGTGGATGGGGAACCTACAAACTTGATTAAAGCAAGGAGGGGCTTAAGGCAAGGAGATCCATTATCCCCTTACCTTGTCTTATGTAGGAGGTTTTGTCAACTCGGAATTCCATACGGAGACATCTAGAGTTCTAGTTCCATGACAGATGTAAAAGTTTGAAGCTCACACACCTAGTGTTTGCAGATGATCTCTTGTTGTTTTGCAAGGCTGAGAAAAACTCAATTGACATACTCATGCAAGCAATGAAGGAATTCCAAGAGATTTCATGATTAAGATGCAACCCTCTGAAGAGCTGTTACTATTTACCTTGCAGCTCAAGTACATAGGTAGCATCTACAACTATCGAGATGGGATTAACCCAAGGGCAACTATCCTTCAAATATCTATGGGTACCAATTTCTCAAAGAAGAATCAATGCTGGGGAGTGTAAACCTCTGTAAGACTTAATTCATGGCAAAATCAATCAATGGAGTAATCGGTTCCTTAGTTATGGAGGCAGGCTACAACTAATTCAGACAATACTAAGCAATCTTACCACTTATTGGATTAACCATTTATCCATTCCCAAAAGTATCCTTAAGGAAAGCGACAGGAGGCTTAGGGATTTCTTGTGGAACGTCTCGAACCAAGGCAAAAGCAAAGCGAAGATCAGTTGGGACAAAATTTGTAGACCTAAGCAACATGGGGGATTGGGCATCCATTATGCAAGGATGAACCATAGGGTGAGTAGGGCGTGAAATTTGTGGTGGTTATGTTACAAAAAGGAGGATATATAGGTGAAATGGATTCATAATGTATTCGTTAAGCACAAGAGTATATGGATCCTACAGTCAAGGCAGAATATGTCAAGTACTCTCAAAGAAATTCTAGAAACCAAACAATAGATGCACAACCAGGTGTTCCATAGGATTGGAAATGTAGGATTGGAAATGGAGAAAGTACGTCTTTTTGGTATGATAATTGGCACTGTAAAGGTCCTCTATATAAGGTGGAGGAGGTACAGGGCTTGAAATTGGTGGTGAATCCAACCTCCAAAGTAAGTATGCGTATTCGAAATAATCAATGGATATGGCCCTTTCACAATAGTAGGAGTGTCAGTTTCACATGGAAGAGTTGCCTCGTTGTCAGAAAGGAGAGCAGGATGAAATTCAGTGGCTAGCAGATAACTCAAAGAAGTTCAATACAAAAGCTTGTAAAACACTATTACAGGCTACACAACGCACAAGGGCGGAGTGGGCAACATTAGTATGGGATAGTGATCTTAACCCAGCTTACACATTCATCTTATGGATGGGAATCAATGGAGGGTTGCTTATAAGGGATAAGATCAAGTTCTCCATTAGCAATCTGAATTGTGAGTTATGTAATGCAGAATTGGAAAGTTTGGAACACCTCATGATTAGATGTAGATATACCAAATAAGTCTGGGATCAGTTGCAAAATATACTCGACATGGCTCGACCAATAGATTCTTAGAGTGAAACTATTGCTTGGCTGGGGAAAATTAGAGTGCATAATGCGGCAGATCTCAAAGCTATCAGGTTAAGTTGGGAAGCCTTGCTGTACTACATATGGAAAGAGCTCGATTGCAGAGTATTTAAACAAGTAAGTATAAGCAGTGAGATGGTTTTTCAGGACATCTTCCTACATTGCAGATTGGCCATGTTAGCCAGAGGAATAGCTGCAAATCTGACAAGTAACATGAAGAGCAGATGGGGATTGGAGTAATACTGGACTAAGCAGTCTCGCAAGTTCTCTCGATCTCAAGATGTAGACGATTACTAAGAACCAGAAATCTCTGTTATCTAGATTCTATGGATTATACTAGTTTTGTCATCTAGATTGTATATATTTTGTTATAATGAAATCTATTAATTTTTGAAAAAAAAAAGCATTGGAGGCTTTTGAAAAACCAAAGCTTTCAGGTGCTTTCCTCTCATGAAGAGGATCTCTCCTATTATGATCAATATCAGGACTCAGATTAGAAATTTTAGGAAATTTAGGAGAATAGGCATATGCCTCAGTGTCAATTTTGAAAGATTCATCTGATGACATGGTAGTATCATCAAGAGAGGTATTGGACTCAGGAGATGTAACCATGATATCTTCCTTTCTTCCAAAATAGGCCATCTAAAAAAAGCCGAGCTGGTCTCTCATGTCTCTCACAATCATATTCAATTTTATTTTCCTCATTCGGTGGGTCATCTAAAACTAAAGATTCTTCATTTTCCTTAATAGTCTTTATACCTGAGATCCATATCTTCTTTTCTCCCAACCACAATTGTTCCTCTTTGATAGAACCCTACAGCTTTAGAAGTTGCCCCTTTCTTACTCCAAATGGAGAAAATTCCTCACAATGACCCCGGCCCTCCCCAACAGACACAGGCGCTGCTTATATATTCTAGCAGCCTACACTCCTCAAACTAACTGCCAGCTCATCCACTCATGCACTCACACGCACAATAGAGAAAATAACAAAATAAAAGGTGACACATCATAACAACCATAATAGAAAACCACTCCTGCAGTTGTCTCTAATTCCCCTTCAGTTGGGCTAAGTCCTCTTGGGCCCTCTTATCCCTTTTACTCCATACGAACCTGATCAGGGGCCTATTATTTCTCCCTCCTTTGATAAGCACCTTGTCTTCAAGGTGGAAATCTGGAAATTGTGCTTTTATCTTTGACAAAGGTTCCCATGTTGCTTCAAATTCTGACAGATATTTCCATCTGATTAACAGCTATGTCTCCCTTTCTCCTCTCATCTACAGAACCTGTTCAAGTTCAATCAACCATTCCATGCTAGCATCAAAAGTGGAAAGAAGAGATTGGCTTGAAATAGAATCCCCAACAGCCTTTTTCGACTGCGAAATGTGGAAAACAGGATGAAAGGCTGCTGTTGGAGGCAACTCCAAATGATATGCCACCTAACCGACTCTTTCAACCACTACAAATAGTCCAAAAATATCGTGGAGCCAGTTTCACATTAACTTTCCGTGCCATGGGTTTCTGTCGTTATGGTCGGAGTTTGAGGTAGACCATGTCTCCCGCGGCAAACTCCAATTCACGGCGTACTCGGTTCGTCAACAGTTTCCTGCAATTATGTGCAAGTACCAGCTGCTCTCTTTGCTCATCAAGTGCTTCATCCCTCTGAAATAGTAACTGTTCCAGCTCCGAATTAGTGGTGGCCATCGACTGCTCATACTTTACTAACGGCAGTGGATCTCTTCCATAAACAATCTAGAAAGGTGTGATTTTAGTGGTGGTATGGAAAGATGTGTTATACCAATATTTAGCCCAAGCTACTAACTTTGACCACTTTCGTGGCTATTGGGAAATAAAGCAACGTAAATAAGTTTCCAAACAACGGTGACTACTTCACTTTGGTCATCACTTTGGGGGTGGTAAGTCATGCTCCAGTTGAGTTTCGTGTGCCGCAAACGAAACAATTCCTGCCAAAAGTTACTGCCGATCTTCTTGGTTGAGACCACCTAACTCTTGAGGTGTTCATTTTGTTAGACTTAAGCGGCATGGCCTTGACCATCTTTTCTTGGTTGGTCTCCTCTTTGTTCCCACTCTCAGCTTGGAAGTTTTCCATGATGTTTTCTACAGTTTTCAGGAAAATGACATGCCTCATTATAGCAGGTACTCCACGGGCTATCATGGTTTTGCTTTTTCAGAATTAATGACTGAGTTACAGTCATGTTTAGCCATTATAACCAAGCTGTCTATGATTTGTGGTTCAGGCATCAGATTTCTTCTACCTTATCGTGCATGAATTAGGACTCAACCTCATTAAAATATGCAACTTCATGGTTGCCAAGAATCTGGATTCTAATTTGTTAAAGTTCTTGATTAAGTCCAACCAAAAAAAAAAATCTATCTTGCTCAATAAATCCTTTTAAAACAGTGGCATTTTTAAGACATTTTGTTGGGTCCCGTTCCCGAGGCCCGACCTTGGTGCCGAACCCCATTCCCGAAACCCAACGATCCGAAACGCAAACGAAAATGTTAAGCGGGTGACCACAATAGGGTTCTCCCAACGAACCCTAAAGGGGTACTAAAACATCTTAGAAAAGACCCCAAAGCGGAAATCGGGTTCGAAAACGGTCAAAAACACAAAGTGGAAAAACTGGCCAGAGTGTGTCCGTTAAATGGACACACATGTCCGTTAAACGAACACAAAACGGCTAAGAATCCCAATTTCACCCGAGAGTGTTCGTTAAACGGACACAAGGTGAACAAAGTGCCATATGTCCGTTTAACGGACACATTCGGGTGAAAATGACACTTTGTTCACCTTGTGTTCGTTTAATGGACATATGTGTCCGTTTAACGGACACTCTCGGGTGAAATTGGGATGTCCGTTAAACGGACACGCCCAGGAAAGACATGCCAAAATGACCCGAGAAGGTCCGTTAAGTGGACACACATGTCCGTTTAACGGACATGGATTGGACAAAGGGTCCAAATCCACCCGAGAAGGTCCGTTAAACGGACA
>JAOSBM010000004.1:14571211-14584815 GCA_027568955.1 Erythroxylum tenue
GCACAGGGAAAACACATAGCGCAGATGGAAATGAGTAAAGCTGTTCTTGGTAAGGCAAAAGGTAATCGCAGATTATGGCAACATCAGGTATATATATTTCTGTGTATTACCCATCTTTACTAATTTTATTCATTGTACGCTACATCTTGTTTATCATGTTACATATGCATGCGGACCTACGGAAAACAGCCTCTTTATATTATAGGGGTAAGACTGCGTATTATTAGGCCCCCTCAAATCTTGCTACAATGCAAAAATTCGGGTATGATGATGATGATGATGAGAAGAAATAACTAATTGAGAAAAGGGCAAAGTAGCCGTCATTATTCGGACATTAATTACAAATGTAAGTTTAAGGGAGATTCAAATTCAAAGTCATCATATGGTATTGGTTTATCTAATATAAAAAGAAAAAGATGTCAGAAAGCATGGGAGGCTCTACCGGCATTACTTTGTCAAAGTATGACGTTGTAGATAAAATTAGAGAATGGATGGTGTTGGAAACTTGGAGATAGGGAACTGATCCTGAGATGACGTTGATATCGGCAAACTAACCAATCAAATCGATGCAAGGATTTTGGTTTGCTCTTGGTAATTGTAAAATCTGTTGGGTTAGACACTTGTTAATGTACGGGTGGCTTGTGATTCAGGAGATTCATAGTCTCTAATTCCTGTTTCTTGTATTAAGCTTGTATTGCTTTGGGCATGGCAATTCACAGATCCAAAACAAAATGAGCGGAAAACGCAATTATAAGAAAAAGCGGCATATATTTTTTTTTGTTGTCTACCAGGTGTTTTAGGCAAGTTTCAACTATGAGAAGGCACCTTTAAATCATTTATATTTAAACTAATCCTCGCTCGAATCGGATAGATCCTGTGCGAGAGGCATATTCTATAAGCAGCATATTCTATATTCCAAGATTAAATTACGATTGGCAAGAGGTACGCTGATGCACCGCTCATAATCAACCACATCCTAACAAACAGCTTGCCCAAAAATAACAAAAGCTGAAAAGTGGCAATGGTACCTAAATTAGAATACGCACTGATGACAACAGAATCTCTCTCCCCTCACGCGCCATTCTCGCCACTTGAATTTCTTTCCCTTCTATTTCATTTTCTTTTTCTTCCATCTAATGATTCTTGACAACGGGGATGAGATCCCTATTTACATATTTACCCTTCTCTTCTTCTCTCTACCAGCTGTGTCCTTCCTTCGATGTCGATAATCGTATTCAATTGACGTGATTCTAACGTATGGCATCTTTGTGGACACGCCTTTCAAGCCAAGCAAACTACCTAAATTCAATTTAATTCAGCAACATTAATTTCCTGTTTCTGCCTTCTTTGTTTCAAAGTGGGTGTCGGGTGATGCAGTTGTTGGTGTTTTATCCTCCACCGACATCCGTAAAAACTTGACGAGTTTCTCTCGCTGCCTCCGCTGTTATGAAGCTCTGCGGCGCTGATTTTTGTTTGAATTCCTTTTTACTGTCACTTCCGTTTTCATGGAATTCACCTTCTCCAGGTACTAGTATTACACCCCACATTTAACTGTCCTCTAAACGTACGTCTCTTCGCCTACACGTGTTCTAATTTTCATATGCTTCCATTCGAACTCATCGTCGGGGTGTTTGGTAATAGCTTCTTGATGGTTGTTTTTATGTGGGATATTTTTTTAAGCAGCCGAAAGTGGTAAATTCAGGCATAATTCCAAGTTCGAAAGTCGGGATTTTGATGGGGAAAAGCGACAATGACAAATGCGTTTTCCCTTTAACCAGTCTCCAGATCGGGTGCGTTTTTGCATGTTTACGATTGGTAGTTCAGAATTTTATTCGTATTTGACTTCGGCTTTAATCAAACAGTACGAGTTATAACCTTCGTTTATGTTTGCTCCTTTAAAGCTGATGGGGGTTTGCATCTTTTGGCGGTGATTTGTTTATGTTTCCTAGAGTTGTCTGAAAAGATTACGAGATCAGTAGAGTAGGTTGGTTACGCGTTTCTAGCTCTGATTGCAAACAAGACTTTTCTGCTACATGCTTTTGGATAATTTTTTTTTTTGTTATTTCATTTTGACAAATACATTTGATTTTGATGATCCTGTATCTGTAACTAGGATTATTAACTCCTCCTGTAATCAAACTACTAACTGAAAATCAATTATTCATTACAAAGCTTGAGGGTTTCTTGGTCAGTCGAGCATGGCCTTCTTTGAAAGTGCAAATATTGTGTGATACTCGTAGATTAAGTTTTTTTTTTTTTTGTTGCTAACACTTCAAAACCCCGTCCAAGCTTTTGCTATTAGGATTAGAAAATTACCATAAATTTGACATTTTCTTGAGTAGTGATGATGTTAATTCAAATTGAAGAATAATATTCATCTGTTATATATCTTCCTTGGCGTAATTAGACTATATTAAACATTGCAAAGTTAGTTTCATCCTAATTCCCTGTATGTATTGTAGTTGTGGACCTTCTTTGGATGAATCTTGCATGTTAGTCATTGTTTTACTCTGTTTGATTACAGAGATTTGCAGTCTTATCTGTCGGATCTTAAGCTTTTCGTGGCTTTTGATAGTAAGAAGTTATATATCCTGGTGGATAATCGCCCATGGTTGAGAGACTTAGATCCACGACCGGCACACTTTTGGCAATTGATGGTCACCAAGGTTGTTAAGGATAACCTTGTTTGCCCATAAAATTTTCTTATGAGACTCTCATGTGAATACCAAATTTCATGATGATGCCTTTTGCTTGTTTGCAGTCCAGATTATCTCCTTTTGCAAACACCAAGGCACAAAGGGGGAGAAAAGAGGGAACGGAGGCTTGTCCTTCCTATTCTGGTAAAGAAAAGAAGTTTGAGAAATGGTTCTCGTTGGTGGATGCAGCAAATTTGTCTCGGAAAAGGGCGTTATTACCTGTAAAGAAATTAAAAAATTCCTTGATTTTGAGCAGTGAGTTGCAGAGGACACTCTATGGTTTTATTGTGTTTGAAGTAGAATGGACTGATGTTCGAGGCATTAACTACTTGAATGAGCTTCAGGTAGTCCCTTTCAAAATGCTCCATGTCATGTTTGATGCTCATGAATGTTGTTTGCTCATCAGTTTTT
This sequence comes from Erythroxylum tenue, assembly GCA_027568955.1. NCBI lineage: Eukaryota > Viridiplantae > Streptophyta > Magnoliopsida > Malpighiales > Erythroxylaceae > Erythroxylum > Erythroxylum tenue. The sequence continues at coordinate 14,574,319 of JAOSBM010000004.1, forward strand.
CATATTACTGGCAGACTGATACCTCTCTGGCTATTGAGGCTAAGAAAATGGAAAGATGGGAATTTGATAGCATAGAACAAGCAAGAAGTTGTATAACTTCATGGTTCTCGGGAACACTCTCTGAGCAACTAAAGTTGGAAGACTACCTGGAATCTGCAGTAGGTAATCTTTTCCTATCCTGATCCTGACGTGGGATAGTTATATATGATTAAATCAATATCTAAAGGATGGTGGGTGTGACATAGATATGTGTTTCAGCAACGTTATCTGACATTTGTGTTCTGTATATTCATGTGGGGATGCTTGTCAGCTACTGGATTAACCGTACTTGGACTACCGAATGGAAAATACATTAAAAAAAAAGGAAAATACATATTTGCAAGAATATATACATACATAATCTGGTTTTGGAAATTCTCCCTTGTCTTTGTCTACATATACCAACTGATTACTTGTTTCATAATTACTCTTGCATTGCTATCATGTTGTATGATGTACGGTAAAAGTGCATATTTCCATTTGAAGCTATCTTAAAGTATAATAACTTTTTGACGTTATCAGGAGATATCTTCTACGATGTGGAAGAAAATTTCTCAACAACTCCATCTAATGATGATGATGGTGGGAGTATTGGCCAAGATAATCTATGGATGAAGGACGATGCTTCTTGCTGCCTTGGGGGCAGTTCTAGTTTATATTCTGGGATTGAAGAAACATTAACAATTGAGCCACACACTCCACCTCCAACTGGTCCTTATAAGAGAAGAAGGGTTACCAAGTCAACTGGTACTGGACTGGAAGTTAACTTCTATTCTGAGGAAACATACAGAGGAAATGGAGGATCACTGGAAAACTCTGAAACAACTACCAATGATTCTGCGATCAATATTGAAGCGAAGCAGTACAGGGATGTTCTCATCCTATTTAGGTTCAATGATCATGACCTTCCTTTCAAGTTGAGGCTAATAATTATGTCGGACGTGCGCTTACTTACTTTGCTAGAGGCTGGGCTTCCATCTTGGGTCATTTTTCTTCAGTCCTATCCAGGGTTTTGCCATCTTTATCGCCCCTGGATGTGCCCTCTTGTGAGAGCTTTATATGTGTTGATCTCAATTATTACTGTTCTTATCGGATTTTATGACTTGTATAAAAATGTACCAGTTCTTAAAGCAACCGCATCTCGCTTATGTGGACCCCTTTTTGACTGGATAGAGAATTGGGAGATGGTATCAAGAATTAAGTACTTGGGAACAATGTTATTTCTACATAACTTTGAGAAGGCCGTTACCTGGTTTCTAGCTGTTCAACGAGCTGTAGGATCATTCTTCTCAATTCTCACCCAACCATTACTTGCACCACTTATGGAGATTTTAGGATATCTTCTTCCTATTTGGAATATGTTTATCGAAGTAGCTGGGAGTTTGTCTAAAATTGTTTTTGTAGTGATAGAATCTTCATACAACACGGTGGGAGACCTGATAGAGATAATTCTTTATCCTATATGGTTTTTTGTCTCAGTTATTTGGAACATCAGTAAGTTTTTCCTTTTGTTTGTTGTTCTGCATGCTGTGCAAACAATATGATCTGATATAACACTTCTCTCAACACTTTTATGGTGCAGCAACTTCTGTCATATATCCCATACTTTGTCTCCTCTGGGAACTAATTTATGCCCCATTTCGGGTGGTTCTTTATCTAGCAAGTTTTGTGACTTTCCTTTGTGCATCAATATTGGAATTGTTTGGCGATATCTGGCGATCCATAAGTGGCATACTTAGGCTTGCTTCAGCATCTGAGGTGACAGTAGCAACATATGAAGTTTCAATTTTCCGGTCACTCTGGAATGATCTTTTCTCTCAGGTGGGGAATGGAGCATGTATGATTGTATGAGTGACTGATGTCATGGCTTTGTTCCTAACCATCAATCGTGACAGGTCTTCCGAGCACTTAGGAGTATATTAAATGGTTTTGTTGCCTTCTTCATAGCATGCAACAGGCATCGCCTTAGGTAATGTCTTACATCACCTTGATGTTAAAGTATCTGAGTTTGACGATTTCTGTTTTGAGGCATAGCTGAGTTTTCATTGCAATCAGAAGAGTTTCAAATGAGGAATTTATTCTGAATATTATTTGGGATCCATTGTAGGGGCCTTGAGCTTTAGATGTCTTTATTCTTCTCCAGGTTTCTTGTAAATTTCAAATATTGAGGATTTGTCTTAAGCTGCAGTGCATGTTATTGAAAGTACTATTTGATTTTTTTTTTCTCTGAGTTAAATATGTTTATATGCCACAGATTGACAATTTTCATTTTCCAATGGACAGCATCTATAATCATTTACATGATTTCGTTGAAAGAGCATTTGCCAGGGTGCAGAGATCAAAAATCTCAGATTCTAGAAACAGGAAAGTAATTCGTGGAACTCAAAGTCAGGTAAATCTCATGAAAATCAATGTTAGAAATCAGAGTATAATACATGTTTTATTCACATCTAGAGCAGAACAGTAGACGTGCTTTATCATGATGCACCCGAAGTTATTTGTTTTATTGGCTTGTTGTCATCTATCTGCAGTTAGATGTGGTATTCAAAATCGGACTGCATCGTGTTCAAATGAATATATTTACTGAGGAAATTTGGAACTAAAATTGGAATAATCAAATTACTTGAAAAATGATCAAGTATTGCATGCTCAATCCTTGACCATGATAAAAGATGAACGGAGGAGCTATTTAATATCAATGTATAAGCACAGATGTTTGTTTTTATTGTAAACAGAGTGTGAAGCATCTGGCTGAAGGATGCACGATTGGGTCTAGTTTTTTTCTGCTAAAAGTCTATTTCACGTCACTTACTAATGAAATTTATCAATTACTTTCCTCTTAGCTTCAAGATCGTGAGCCAAGTAAACTTCATATGATTTTGCAGGTTGAAACATGCAGGAGTATTCCTGTTAGGCAGAAATCCCAGATTTTTGAGATTGAGCAAAAGGGCTAAATTGGATACAAAGCCTAGTTTCTGTGTAAATTACGGCCATAGCATATCTACTGACAAAAACGGAAGGAGCAGCGATACGTGTAATTTTAACTCCACAAAGCATAGGAATAGGGTTATTCTTTTGTTCTTAAGGTTGCCATAAAATTTTTGTTTTTGCTTTTACTCTCCAGATGTTCATTCTCTCAACAATCTCCTATTTTTCTTCTTTCTCATGTCCATACCTTGATTTGTCTTTCAGTATGTAAATAGCCTAGAGAACGTTTATCAAATAAAGGAATGGTTTGTTTTTAAATGATCGATGGTGCTCAATGACGAGCGTGCAACTTCACTTTTGCATTTTGTAATTTGTCCTTATCTTAATTAGCTTTGCAGTGCTAGGGCTGAGGATCGTTTGAATGACCTGACCCTGAAATGAATAAAAGGAAGTTCCATGATCAAGCTCACTCTTTTAAGCATGTATGTATATAGTTTTTATTAGGTTAAACGTGGGATTTATACCTAGCTTTTCACGGAAAGTCGAACAGAGATAATGGTAAAAGTTTATTTAATTTTTTTGTAAAATGTTAAAGTAAAAAATATATCTGTAGCTAATATTTTTTTAAAAAATCAGTTTTATGATCACTTAAGTGTCTGGTAAGTCTAAATTGTTTATTTGTGATAAGATATAGGTTAAGTTTATGAATGATATACTAAACGTTGCAAAAAAACAAAAAAAAAAACTAAACTAAACACAATTAAGGTTTAGGGTATTATTAGTACTATCTTGAAAATATTAAAGTGTATATGATACCATAGATAATAGCAGGAACTAAGGTAAAGTTTTTCAAGGAAATATCGGTAGGTAATTCATACTTTTTGCCTTTTTATTACCAAACAATGTCATAGTAATAATAAGTCTGTCAAATAAGGTGACTATTGGTCCATGAAGTTAGGCCCACTCTAATAAAGGTTATGACGACATTGATGAGCATAACAAGAATATTTTGATTTTTCTCTCTATATTTATATATAGATAGATAGAGAGAGAGAGAGAAAACACACACACATATATATATATATAAATATTATCGACTTCTTCCTTAAGCTCATTCCATTTTTTAAAAAAAATATTTCTAACATTTTTTATTAGAACAACGATCCTGTTGTCAATATTGGAAGGTATACTCACCTTATATTGCAAGCTACAATCATGATTATGGAAACTCAAGCTTAAGAAGTGAGGAAGGTGGAAGAAGCGTTGTGGAATCAAAACAAGGAAATGCAAAGGAAAATGTTAGAAGTTTAATTGTGCCTTCTTGATATCCAAGTAAGGTCATAAGTTGGTAAAATTTAAAGAAACGTTTTAGCTATACTTATCTGTTACTTATAATGAATTGCGTACTTACATCGCCCTTATAAGACAGGGCAAGGTGAAATTCCTCACGTTTAATGGCTCCAATGTACATATTTGGATTTCCAAGGCAAGACAATTCTTTAATCTAGATCAAACTTCAAAAGAGAGGTAGAATTGCCATAATCTATTGTTGAATGCAAAAACAAACTACTTGTTTTACGCTAAAAATTGTAAGTATATAGGTCTTTACTTGTAATAAAAAGAGGATATCGTCTCACAGAGATTGTGTTTAGGCACCACTTAATTCAAGTTGTGCTTGATTAAGACTCAAATTTGAATAATAAATTGAAAAATAAACTAATCAAACAAACTAGCAACAAACAAATAATGTAACATAAGTGCAGAAACTTTGATTTCAAGATTTGTAAAGTAAGAATTTCAACAAAACAGAATTAAACTAAGCAGTCATAGGTCACAATAGAAATCCGTCAAGAGAGTTAATCAAGTTATGAGAGAGGGGATTTTACCTATCATTAATGCTAATCTAGTCATTTATGTGTTTATGGGTGTTGATTTTAGACGGTAGTAGGGTTGATTAGTCTCTATCGAGTTATAACCATTAAACCTTAAATTGTAAACCCTAATCTAATTATGGAACTTGCAATCTCTCAATTCACAAATTACCCACAATTCTAAATAGTTCTAAGGCTTTCTAATAAATGAACAAGTCGCGCACAGGATCTCTCTCCATGAAATTGCTGACTAGATTGATTAAGTGGTTAATTAGATCGCTGAACTCTCATTAATCCGATCTAATCATTTTTATCCGGCTCACCCTCTCGGTTTGTTACCGAAACATGCAAATACATTAATCAATTACAACACCTAAACCAATAAATACGAAAATAACTAAATCAACATTAACTCAAAGTAAAATCTCGAAGGGGAGTTTAGAACATTTTCAACAACCCGAAATCTATTTCCATACAATCCATCTTAACTTTATACATTTAAATGAAAAAGGACATGAAGAGAAAATGAAACTTAGGTTGGACAAATCGGGAAGGCAGCGGCATCGAGATACCACCTGATCTGAGGAGCAGCGGCGTCAGGATCCACTTCTTCTTCCTCCTTCCTCTTCTTCTTCTTTCTTTCTCTTCTTTCTCTCTCTTTTTAGGGTTTCCAAATGGAGGTTGATTGTAAAAGCTCCTTTCTAGAGTTACATCCTCATGCTTTTTTAGTCCTTTTCAATTAAGGTAACCCAAGTGTCTTTTTGGGGTCCGAAATGTCCGAAATGTCTCTCGAAAACTAGAATTTGGAAGTGACCTCGTGTTTGTCTATGTGCAGGCCATGATCGTGGCCCTAGTGACACTATCGTGGTCAGCTTGTTTTCTCTATGTCGCGATCGTGCCAGATTCCCCATGATCCTGGCTCTGTGCTCGAGCTTCTGCAATAATCGCGGCTATGGGTTATTGCCCAGGTCTTCTCCGATTCTCCTCTGAAAGCTCTGAAACACTAACAAACTCATCAAGGCACTTCATATATATAAAATTGAAACTTAAATACATGTTCTCACCCAAAAAAACACTTAAAACACAAATATTTATGAACTAACACAATTCTGAACCTAAACACACACTAAACAATCAAATTAACCACTAAACACATACTAAACTACCTAAATACAATGCAATCTACACCTATTAACATCCTCACACTTAAACTTTTTCTTATCCTCAGGAAAAAATCAAATACAACCAATAAAATTCTATCACTTCATTTTCACAAAGATTAAAGCATGCAATCCCTCAAACTTTGGCTAACTCAAGTGTCAAGCTACTACACACATCATGACTAATTTTCATTGGTGCACATAAGCAAACTCAACTTATGAAACCATCACTCAAAGATAAGTATAAACTCAAAATGGACCTTCCTTACGGATTTCACTCGTATAAACTCAAAATGGACCTTCCTTACGGATTTCACTCATTTCTCAGTATTTGATGGTTATTGTTTTGCTCAAACTTTTTATAGGAAACCACACTATCATAGGCTTGCTAATACACTAATTCTCCTCCACAATGATTACATGCTAAGATATATCAAAAGGACTTTGTTTCGGGTTGTAATGTGGCTAGGGTTAAGGTGGGTCAAAAAGGTTTGAGGGGTTTATCACAAACATTTATAAAGTACTAAGTGTACAAAGGGATGAAAAAGATAAACTTCTGAGATATGCAAATGGACATGACTACTACTCCACACTTATTGATATAACTACATGCTATTCCTTTTTTTTCTTTCTTTTCTCTTTTTCTCTTTTTTCATTTGATTTTGTTCTTTTCTCTTTTTTCTCTTTTTTATATAATAAAGAAACAAAGAACAGAAAACAACAACTATATGTAATGTGCTTTAAAAGTAGAAGTACTAAAATCTGCTCAAAGCATCTCAGAAAGAAAAAATTTGTAGCCAAAAAAATTCAAACTAAAGTGTCACTTAGGACTCTATTAACTTGTGATTGGGCAAGCTAATGAGGTTTGTGGGTTTTAAAATGAGGTGATTTAAAGAAACAAAATGTTAAAGGCTCAACAGGACTAGTAAGGCATAATAAAAGGGTAGGTCATTTACGCCAAAGGTTAAAACAAACAGGGCCTTAATCATTTCTATCCAGCATGCTTCTAGTAGACTTAAACTAATTCAAAGCAAGTTCTGAAGGTAATTACCTAAGGAAGCATCACACAAAAAGGAAATGAAATGACTATAGAATGGAGTCATAAAGGCTCAATTCCTCACATAGGCTCAAATGAAAATCTATTATGATTCTATACACTACCTTATTGCTCAAGTGTCAAGCTTTGAGTAAGCTTATTCAGCCAACTACTTTCATCACTCCACGTGGTTCACTCTACTCAAGTAGCCTAATCTGAGTTCACGCATGCATTTAATCTCATTCCAACTAGCATGATAGAATCTCATGGTAACACATGCGTCACAAAGATTCAAATGTAAGGGAAATGACACACCTAATACTAACAACCTAACATGCATCTTAAATGACATGCAAAAATGCAAACACAAATGCAAAGACTACCTCCCCATAATTGAACAACACATTGTCTTGAATGTGAAAAGGAAAACACCCAAAACCAACATACAACATAATGAAAACAAAACACAAAACATAAGAAGAATAATCGAAGAGATTAAGGGCAAGATGGGCTTATGGTGGTGGGGGCAATAGAGGTTGCATGTTTTTTATCTAGTCCTTTGGTCCTCCGACAAGCTATGATGCACAACAAACCTCCAAGTAACCTAAAAACACATCATTGAGCACCTAATTAACAAGAGATCGAAGTGCGAAACAAGTTAAAACCCAATCAAAACCAAACTAAACACTATTAAATTAAAGCAAAACCACACTAACACAAAGACAAGCAAATGAAAGACAAACATGCTAAGTTAAGGTCGTTAGCTGGACCATTCCATATGCAATAATGAAAGAGCGAGTTAAAGGAAAGAAAGTACTTCCCTTTCTTGTGAGAATGGCCCTCTAAAGTATAACTTGCATCTATGCCCATTAACCTTAAAATTTTCACCCTTATCATTTTCCAACTTGAAAGCTCCATAGGGAAACACTTAAATAACCTTAAAAGGGCCACTCCATCTTGAATTGAGCTTTCCAGGAAATAACAGAATTCGTGAATTGAACAAAAGCACTAAGTCCTCACTCTTGAATTCCTTCTTCTTGATGTGGGCATCATGCCACTTCTTAGCCCTTTCCTTGTACAACATGGCATTTTCATATGCATCATACCTTAACTCCTTCATCAAGTTGTAACAATGTCTTCTCGCCCGCTAGCTTCCAATCTATGTTTAGTTTTCTAATTGCCTAATAGGCTCTATGCTCTAACTCCAATGGTAAATGCCAAACCTTGCCATACATAAGTCGATATGGTGTTGTATCTATGGTATTTTTGAAAGTCGTCCTGTAAGCCCACACCTTGCCATACACAAGTTGATATGGTGTTGTATCTATGTTATTTTTTAAAGCCTTCCTGTAAGCCCACAATGTATCATCCAACTTCAAAGCCCAATCTTTTCTTGAAGTGGCCACTACCTTCTCCAAAATCTTCTTCAACTCTTTATTCACTACCTCCACTTAGCCACTCGTTTGTGGGTTGTAAAAAGTTGTCACTCTATGATGAACATTATATCTCCTCAGAAGAAGAGCCTGAAAGGGATTGTTGCAAAACTGACTCCTTCCATCACTTAGATAGCTCTAGGCACCCCAAATCTAGTAAAGATCTTCTTGATGAACCGTTGCACCTCCTTGCCATCATTTACTGGAGTAACTATTGCTTCGACCCATGACAAGTGGAAATTGCATCATGTTTTAGGGCATAGTTTGATATGTGTTTAGCCGTTATTCAATCTTTTAGTATATTTTTAGGTTAAAATTGTGTTAGTTTGTGATTTATTTGTGTTTTAAGTGTTTTATGGGTTAGTATAAGTCTTTAAGCTTAAATATTATATTTTTGAGGTACCTTGATGTGTTTGCTAGTATTTTAGGGGCAATATCGAAGAGTAGAGGAGTTTCAGAGGGAATCTGGGCCATAACACAAGCCCACAATCATGGTAGGTAGGCCACAATAGTGACATAAGCTCTAGGTTTGGCCCACGATCATGGCCTATATGCCACGATCATGATAAAAGGCTTAAATGTGAGCCACGATAGTGGTCTGCATGGCCACGGTAGTGACCTACGTCAGGTAGATGCATAAACACTCATGAACTTCATATTTCGAGGGATTTTTTTAGACCTTTTTGGACCCCGAAAAAATCCTAAGGTTACCTAAAACATAAAAGAGTATAAAAATAACATAAAGAGGAGAGAAAAAGGAGCTTCCTGTAGCCATTGTTTAAAACCCTAAAGAGAAAGAGGAAGAGGAAGAAGAAGTGGTCTCGACGTGCTTCTCAGATCAGGAGGTTTTCCGACACTACTGCCTTCCCAGATTGTCCATTTTAAGTGTCTATTTCATTTTTGTTTCATGTATAACTTTGGAATGGAATGTATGTTGATAGATAGTAGAATGATGATGATGTTCTAACTCTCCTTCGGGATTTTATTTTGATTTAATGATAATCTAGTCGATTGTGTTATTTGGATGAACGCTATGATTTGATTACGTTCTTGCATAATTCGGTAATAAATTGAGAGGGTAAACTGAATGAAATACGATAAAATTGGATTAATGAGAGTTAGGCGATTTAATAGAAACCGTGATAAATCATACTGGTAATTGTGTAGAGAGAGATCTTATGTGATGTTTCAATAGTTTATTAGAGTGCTTCAGATCTAATTAGGTTTTGGATAATTTGTGAATAGAGAGATTACAAATTCCATAATCTAATTAGGGTTTATAATTTAAGGTTTAATGGTTATAACTCGAGAGAGAGTAATCAGCCTTAGGACAGTCTAGAACTGACACTCCATTGACACATAATCGGCTAGATTAGCATTAATGATAAGTAAAATCCTCTTCCTCATAACTTGGTAAACTTTTTGGTTGATTTCCAATGTGCGTGCTTATTGCTCAATTGTTAATTCCTTCGTGTTTAATTTCTGATTTAAGTGGTTGAATACATTTCTTAAGATTACTTTCCGTTGCATTGTTTATTTTGAGTTTCATATATTTTTGTCTTAGATTTTAGGATTAGATTAGTCTCGCTCCTCGTGGGATTGACACCTCTTATACTACAATCACGAATTGTGCGCTTGCGGTGTTAAAGGGCTTATAAATTTTAAAGCTTAAGTGACACGATCAAGTTTTTGGTGTTGTAGCCAGGGAAGCATAGATTAGTTTAATTCTTGTAGTCTAACGCTGCGTTTGGTTGCTGTCCCCGGTAGCTGGAGACGGAACAAAACAGAAATTTGGAGGCGAAACAGAAATTTGGAGGCGGAACAGAACAGAAATTGGGGACAGTGAGCTGTTTGGTAATGGTAGACAGAACAGAGAAAGCTATCTCTATCTTGGGGACAAAATGTGTTTGGATGCAGGGACAGAACGAAAAACTAGTGCAAATGACGAATATGCCCTTGATCCTTAATATGATTAGAAATATGTAATTCATTGATACTTTGCTTATGAATGGTTTGTATTACTTAACAAA
>JAOSBM010000004.1:14606670-14618071 GCA_027568955.1 Erythroxylum tenue
TACTATTTTTTTATGCGAAAACATTCAATATTTATGTACATATATGCTAACATGATGCATGAGCAAGAAAATACATTTTCTTAATTTCTCCTTGAGGTCTCAAGTACTGAAATCTCGGGTCTTAACCCTTAGTATGGGGACGGGATGTTGCAATCGCACTACACCATGAATGCTTAAGCATCTTTAAACAGTGCAGCCAATAGGATCCATATTTAAGTACTTAAGTCACCATCTTGTTTGCACTATAATGCCCAACATACAGAGCTTTGTGACACTGCGTCAATAAGTCCAACATCTCCTCCTCCAGAACACAATGTCTTACCAGTCCATCATCACACATTCGATACAAGATCAGTTCATCACACACATATCAAGTGCACTCGTGTAAGAATCACTTCCTCTATTGGTATAATAAATCTAAAAGGAGCTTACCATTGGTGAAAACCTTTGTTATATCAGCGAACCATGGTGTTGCCATGCTATTAAGTAGCATCAAAGTTTTATCAGGTAATTTTTCTTAATTTCATCACTTTGTTTGAATTCCCCTTCTTATAAACATGACAAATCGTCTGTAACCAGATTCTTTACTCCTTTCTTCTCTTGCACTTCAATGTCAAAATCTTGTAGTTCATCAATGGCTCAGAGGGATAAAATGCGAAATGAAGTGAAGTATTATAATTGGAATGACCTATATCTTTGGAGGCACTGTGCCGATCAAGTCATCAGGAGGTGTGTACCTGAAAGTAAAACACCCTCGATTTTAGCCTTCTGTGTAACACCTCACTACCATAGAGTATATACCCGGACATCCAGAGGACATTCAAGTACATATCATATGACAATGGTTTGTTAGAGCAAACATAATCTCTTAAATGGAATCATAAAGAATATACAATACTTAAAACCTCAACATTTCATTTCATTCATTGACAAAAGTTTACATTGTAGTCATTGAAACAAATATTTACATTACCTAATATGAGAAGGTTTACAATTCTTTATACAAAATGTTCTATATGTCAAAGAGACTACAAAATACAATCTGTAACTCCTCTGATGTCAGCTGACAGACCTTTGAGCCATATCTTAATCCAAAATATTCCTCTAAAAAATCTTAGGAACTAGGTCTCCTGTCTCGTTCCTGAAAAGTCACGTTGTAATTTTTAATGAGTTTTGTGAACTCAATGAGTGAACCATCATTGATGATCTCGCTCAATTCAAACACACAAATATCACACAGCCAACCATTTTCACAAACATTTTCCATCTTAATAAGACATAATGAATGACACATATTTCACATACATTCTTTCAGAACATGTATAACCCAATCAATGGCATTATCATGGCATAACACTTTATCATCACAATTTCAGAAAAGACTTCATAATCAGATATTTATTAATTATAAATATACAAATGTAGATGCTTATGAGACTCCATATTTGTTATTATTTCTTATGACCGAGCACCTTTCAAATATAGATACAGATACTGGGCCATTGGGCTCAGTCAGATGCAGAAATCACGTAGAAAAGCACTATGTGAAGAATTCTAAGCTTAAAGCTCTTTCATACTGGCTACTCTGATCACAAAGCCTTTATCTGAACATGTGTTTTATGAAATGCATCAAATAATAGAATATGCCATGAATAGCATTCACTTATAATGGTCGGGTAGAATCTTATATTCATCTGAGCTCAGTCCAGCATTTAACTTTCGTTAAGTATTCTAAAATCATTCAGAATTCAGTTGCAAACAGATATCATTCAAATTTCAAATGCAAACAGAACACTTTAAATACATTCTCGAATATCAGACTTCTTGAACCATTAAAGTATGGAATTCACATACAAATCACAAATAGTTCAATAATTGGAAGTTAAACATAATAAATCAATCTTAGGAAGATCATCTAGGTTGACTCATAGTACGCTCCAATTTATGTTATTGCCTAGATGGTCCAACAATGTCTAAATGGCGTCTGACTTGATCATCTAAAATCACACAATTCACACATAATTCACATTATAAAGTCGATCAATCCAATACATATTCATTTGTGCACATATATACATATATCATGTTAAATGCATTCTCAATTGACTTTTCCTAGGTATGTAACCTTATTCAACTTTCTTAACCATTCAACATCAAACTTTGTATACTACCATTTTGCAATCAGGTTTGTCTATTTAAAATAGTTTGATTTACTCCAAATTCATCGATCATACTTTACACTTATCCTTAAACATTTCCATGAACAAAAAGTTTCTTATAATACATACACAATTGGTACCTTACATCTGAAATTTTAGCATGCTAAATCTATACATTCAACAAAATTTTTCCAGCAACATATACTCAGACATTCACCAAATTCTCATTCATAAATACCTTATTTTCTTCAATACTCATTCATACATACCTTATACACATTATTCATGTCCTAAAGAACATATTTTCATTAAAAGAATCAGAATTTCCATATTTGAACTCAACACATCCAAAACAGTTCCTTCTTTAAGTTATGATTTCAATTAACTACATAAACTTATCAAGATATCTTCTGGCCAAACTATTTCACATATGCATTAATAAGACATAAATAATCATTTTTCATGTTTTATGCTTTGACTAATTCGAGTTCTAAAGTCACCAAAATTAGGAAATAATATAAGGTTCCTGCATAGGGGTCTGTCACAGGCAATATTAGGAAAACAAGCATAACTCAAGATCTTGTCACTATTTAATCAAGCCACTTTCATAAAGCTAAGACCTAGATCTATAACTTTAATTATTTGAGTTTATTCAAATTTATGCCCTAAAGATATGTAAAATAGGTCGAAAGAGGAAGATGAAATTGAAACCAGAATTTCGACCTACAACTCTAATTTTCCAGATTTTGTTTCACACTTTATACCAAAGTTAAAAACAACCTCTTTATAGTTCATCAATTATACCTCTATTAGGGTTGAATCATACTCCAATTCCTCATCAATAACATCTCCAATTCAAGTTTAGAATTAATCAGTTAACAGCTCACAAATCCAAGTCTTTCATGCATCAAAAATCAAAACAGAAATCTATCCTTCATTATCATTCATATAGGTCTAATTCTTTCTCAATTCAAGAACACTCTTCTAACAACTTTCTTAGGCATAAATCCACCTTCTTTATACATTAAATTCCAGTCCAATACATCCACTTAATGCCCTATACTCCACAGTTTCCATATACCAAAGACAAAACAGGAAAACTTCCAAGTTCATGCAACATTTTCCAGCACATATTTTCACCAATATCACATGCATTTCATTCCAATTCAAGCATCATTCTTATATCATTTGACATGCCACAAAACTCATATTGTTACTTACCTATCAGGCTTCCCATAACATAAAATTACGAATTAAACAATCCTCGCAAGCAAGCAAAAATCAACGCAATCCCATGGTGAAACTGAGCCGTTTTTTCTTTTTTTTTTTGGACAGCAATGTGAAGACAACTTTGAACAAATTTCTTGGCTATTTGGTGTAGGAATTAGGTTTGGTTTTCGTGCAGAAATTTATCAATGGTTAAGACCAAAATAAAAAGAAATTTTGAAGCAATTTAGGTGGAGAAAGGTGAGAGAATAAGCAGAAATATTGTTGCTGGAATTTGCTCTATCATCATGCTAGGTGTCAACTTCTAAACTCACCATATGTCATAAGGCATGTAATACATTTGGCTAATTAATCAGCTGCCACTAATCGACATATTAAGTTGCCATTTGTCCCCTACTAAATCAGTCCACATGTCATTCCAAGATTTGTCCATATGTTATATAATAATTAGTCCAATTTTCACTTAATTACTAGTCCATTTGTCACTCATTTAATTATGCCAAATGTCACTCAAGTTTAGGCTTAATCATCCTAATTTCCATATATCAATTTCTTTGTTACCACTTGGCATTTTTTTAGACCAAATGTACATTTAATTCATTAATTGAGTGTGTGTTGCAACTGCTAAATTATTAATATTCTCATGATTCATTCTTGAATTGATTTATTTTGGCCTTAGATTTAGGATTAGATTATCGCTCCTCGTGGGATCAACGCCTTAGATACTACGCAAATGACCCAATCAAGTTTTTAGCGCGATTGTTGGGGAGGCGATTAGTTTAATTCTATAGTTTAAGGCATTTTGGTTAGTTTTTTGTTTTCTTTCTTTCTTTCTTTCTTGTTAGTTCTGAAATCATGCTCTAGCATAAACACAAGAGTCATGAGAAGAATGAGTCGTGCAGCTGAAACCTTAAATTTAGACATAACTCGATTAGAACGATCCATTAGGAAAGCTCAGCATGAAGAAGAAGAGGAAATCGTGAAAACAGCAATGGCCAAGGAATTTCAACAAGATTTAGACTACAGAGCGAACCAAAGATGTCAACAATGGACCCTTATAGACTTCATGAGACCAAGGTTTAATGCGGCTAACCAAGGAGCAGCTCGGCCACCCATATAAGCAGCATCTTTTGAAATCAAACCAGCCCTCCTAAATATGTTTCAACAGAACATGCAGTTCTATAGAATAACGAATGAAGATCTTAACACACATATAGTGAACTTCCTTGAAATCTGTGATACCTTTCAATACCATCAAATGCCAGAAGATGCGGTTAGAATTAGGCTTTTCCCTTTTACCCTTAAAGATAGAGCAACGGCTTGGTATCATTCCCTCAATCAAGCCAATGTCACAACTTCGGATAAACTAGTTCGTGCCTTTTTATATAAGTATTTTCCCCTTACCAATACCACGAAGATCATCAAGGAGATTACTAACTTCCAGAAAAGTGACAGGGAATCGATCTATAAAGCATGGGAAAGATATAAGGATTTGCAACGAAAAAGTCCACACCATAATTTACATAACTATAATTTACATAAGGAATTCTTGTTACAAACATTCTATAACAGAGTAACCCCACATATGAGAGGCACAATTGACGCAGCTTTAGGAGGATCGTTGATGAGAAAGACGGTAGATGAAGTGGAAGACCTGATGGAGGAGATAGCGAGTAATAGCTACCTATGAATGAACGAGCAGAGTAGACAAACCACTACTTTCCGAGAACGAAAAGGAATTGTGTCTGTTGATCAAATGACGGAGATGCAAGCTAAAATTGACAACTTAACTCCACAACTCAACAACATGAAGACTTTATCCTCAACTTCGGCAAAAGTTGTTCAACTTAAGTGTGAACCCTGTGGACAAATAGATCACAATACGTCAGGCTATTTCTTGATGAAGAAAAGAGATCTAAAGCAAGTGAATCATATGGGAGCTTAATATAGACGAGGAGGGGAAAACAATCCTTACTCCAACACTTACAACCCTGGGTGGAAGATTTACCCAAACTTCTCATGGACAAATAATGTTGGAGGACAATTCAAACCTCAAGGACAACCAGGCTTCTAACAAGATAAATCATGCTCAATGGAATCCAAGTTGGATAAGATTTTAGATAAAATTAAAGGCATGGAGCGTGCACATAGGAGTAGGTCAATTAGCAGAGGCAATTTCTACTCGGAATGTAAAAACCCTTCCAAGCAATGCCGAGTCTAACCCAAAGGAATGGATCATGGTCATCACTCAGACCCAAGAAAAGAAACTCGAACATGTGAAGGAAGATAGAGCTAAGGGAGAAGGACAAATAATTATGGAATTCCTTCCTAGTGAGCTCGTAATTGAGTAAATTGAGGAACCTCGACCTAAATTTTCATACCTATTCTAGCTCAGCGGAAGTCAAATTCAAGTAAGAAGACGAGGAATTCTAAGAAGCTTGAATCAAACAAGGTTGAAGACATAACGAAACATCTGCAAATGAAGCTCACACTAAAGGAATAAAAAAAAGAAGGTTAAGGAGCGCATAGCGGAAGAAAACCCTAACATAGCATAGAAGAAAGAGGACCTAAAGGATTTTTCCATTCTTTGTAGTATTAATAGAGTCAAGATAGAAAGGGCATTTGCAAATTTAGGAGCAAGTATCATTACGATGCCCTATACCTTTAGTCAAAAATTAGGGTTAGTAGAGTCAGAATTCACAATAGGACAGTTCATCGCCCGAAGGGGATTATTAAGGATATGCAAGTATAAATTGATAAATTTACCTTCCCCACAGACTTCTATATATTGGATATTGGAGAAGATGTGGAAACCTTTATAGTCCTTAGACGACCGTTCTTGGCTACTGGCCGCTCCATAATTGACGTTGATGGGGGTGAACTAACTTTGAGGGTCGACAAACATCAAATAACATTCAAATTGTTGAAGAAAGACAACGATTCTCTTTTACCTCCAACTTATATCAAGGAAATTGAAGCTCGAGGAAAATGGGGAGATATTGAGAATCTTGGGAATGCATCTAGAAAGAAACGATAGTGAAGTAGAAGGTGAAGAAAGGAGAATCAGAGGGAAAATGGAATCTAGGGCATGGTAGCTCATGTGCAAATTGTAAGATTCAATGATTGCGCTACCATTACACAATTCATTGAAACCACCTTGAGCGCAAGAAGAGTGTCAAGCCATCGACATTAAAAGAAGCGCTACATGGGAGGCAACCCATAGACTGTTAATTTACTGTTATTTCCCTTGATTTTTAGATAGTTGAATTCTGTGGTTAGGTTATTTTGTTTCCAAATCAAATCGAGAAGACATAAGACTTCAACATGAATTTGATGATTGAGGAAGTAAGCAAAGAGAGGTGAAAGGGAGATAAAGAGTTAAGAAGTGATTACGGAAAAGCGGAGAAGGATAAAAGAAGAAAAAAATTAAAAATTGGTGAAAAAATTATAGGCCACAATCGTGGCCTACGGCAGGGTAAAAAGGGGACACGTGAATTTCATATTCATTTTTACCATTTTAGGCTCCACCCAGCTATATATTCATTTCTAACTTCATTTTTTCACTCACTTTCATTTTTATTTTATCTTTGTAAGTTTAGAACCTCCAAACACTCTCACTTCTCTCTATCTAAATTTTAAACCTCCAATCCCTTCCAACTTCTACCTACTGAAAAGCCAATATGTCGCGCATTAAACAATCAACAAAGTGGGATCAATCATTGGGACAAAACCAAGCCTCAGGACGAGGGAAAAGGAACAGGGCAACTAATTACGAAGCACCTTTCCCAATCTTCTCAGATGAGGATGGTACCCACTTTCATTCTCTTTGCAATAAGCAAATTATGGTTCCAAAGTATTTTCATTTTGAAACTTTACTTAAATTAGATTTACGAGACAAGGTCAAAAATTTAGCGGAGAGAATTCAATAGGGACAGTTCATTCAATTTCAATACCCAGTCTACAACGAACTTACCTTAGAATTATTTACAACCCTTTAGTTTGAATCTAACAAACCTAGGGAATTGTGGTTTAGCTTACGGAGACAACCTTATGAGCTTAATTATGAGACTTTGTATGAAATTTACGATTTCCCTTAGTCGTCTGTAGTGGATTAGCACGATGATTTCCATGTCATCCCCTACTAGACTGAGCTAACTGGGTTAGAGCATTTCAACACTAAGAACACACATAATACCATCATCAAGAGCCATGACCACTTGTTGCTGCACAAAATCATGTGTCAAACTGTTTTCAACAAAACAAAAACCAACAAGTGTTCAGCAAAGGCACTTTTCGTGTTGTGATGCATGGACCATAGCATCCCGGTTTGTACAACCACCCACATCTTTAATGCAATTATTTCTACTCAATGTAAGAGGAGCAATAACTTAAAAATGGGTTACTTGGTTCCAGCCATAGCTGATTATTACAGAGTTGAGTGCAACGGACTCACAGTCTACCGTCCTGAATTCATAAACCTTCATCATCTGTGGTGAGCTGAAATCCTGAAGTCCCATAATATGGAACTTCGAGATATTAGTGCCAAGACATATGTCAAGATCAAGACTAGTCAAGCGAGTTCAAGTGCTCAACAACAACAAGAAGAGAATTTGACTAGCAAGGAGTCTGAGAAGGAAGAAGAAACAGAAGAATCAGACTGGAAGAAAGTGCTTGATACAATCTTGACAGATACACTTGCGAAGAACTCTAGAAGAAGGAAGGAGATGGTCTGAACTCAATGATGTTAGAGCTAGGATATATGTTGTATCCATCGTTATTTCGAGGCTCAAGGCATCCAATTGCCACCTCCAACACCATCCCCACCTCCATCACCATTAGGCCTTGTTCTAACCCTTTGCTTTTTAATTTAATCTTTACTTACTTTTTGTTTTATTTTATTTTTACATCTCTTCCTTCCATATGTGTTTATTTGTCCCCTTTTCACATTGAGGACAATGTGTTGTTAAAATGTAGGGAGGGTTATGTGTTTTTCTTTTAATGTGAGTTTTTCATATTGTATGATAGTCTGTAGGTTGCATTTTGTGAATCATGTGAATGTGTTAATGGCTTAGATGGATTGAAATTTATTTAATTTTGAACATAGTCCATTAGGTTGTGAAGAATCATTAGCTCACAAAATTACTGAATTGGGTTCTTTGGTTAAATATGCAACTTAATTAGGATTTAGTATAAGTTTATCACCCTCTAAATTGTCACATTCATTCATAATTTGAGGTGTTTCAACTAAAGTAACTCTACTAGTGTTTTTTCATGAAAATGAATAGCTTAAGAAATAAGGTAGGCAATTAAAAAATGGTGTTTGTTAATTTTAAATAAATTACTATTTCGTTGGCCTTCAAGTTTTGAATAGAGCTAGTAGCCAGTTGAGAATATGATATAGCTGAGTAACCGGATCGACTCACATCACAAATGTGTGCCTTCGCATCAAAAGGCGATAATGACATTTTAACCTAGTTGAAAAATGACTTAGTTGAGTAACTAGATCAACATTCATCACCAATGTTTGCCTCCTAGTAAAAGACTAGGTCCTTGTTTGAGTAAATAATATATACATATTTCTAATAAAAACATACCAAACTTGTAGTAGCTTGACTTTTCATGAAAACATACTTAGTAGTAGTTACAGAGTTTTAATGACCAAAGAATTATTAATGTGTGTGTGCAATTGAAAAGAGTAAACAATTTAACACTTGAATATGGATTAATATGTATATTTAGTTCAAAGCCCCTAAACACGAATTTTTTTATTAATGATTTGATATGACTTGAATGATTATGTTTTAAATTAAATTTATTTCATAAACTTGAAGTCATTGTCTCATTACTGCATTGTATGTTATGTGATTTTGTGTGTTTTTTGTTTTGTTTGCTTGAGGACAAGTAAACGTTTAAGTGCAGGGATGTTCATAAGTGTGAAATGCATCGTGCTTTAAGGCTTAGTTTGATATGTATTTAACTGTTAATTCAATTCGTTTAGTATGTGTTTAGGTTAGAATTGTCTTATCTTGTTAATTATTTGAGCTTAATTATTATGTTTTTCAAGTACCTCGATGTGTTTGTTAGTATTTTAGGGTCAATATCGAAGAATGGAGAAGTTTTGGAGACGATAGGTCTGAAACAGCGACCATGATCGTGGCACAACAGGCCATAATCATGACAAAAGTATTTGAGTTATCCCACGATAGTGGCCCATATGTCACGATCGTGACAGAAGCCTAGGACATGGCACACGATCGTGACAGAAGGCTCAGATGTGACCCACGATTATGGCCTACATCGTTCAAACACGTAGATACCCAAAAACGTCAATTTTTGAGAGATTTTTCAGATCTTTTGGACCCCAAAAAATCCTATAGCTGCTCAGAACCCAAAAGGTATTTAAAAATAAGGAAAAGAAAAAGAGGGAGATTTTGCATCAGCCACTTTTAGAGAAACCCTAGAGAGAGTTATCGAGAGATAGAGAAAGAGAAGAAGGAAGAGTTATCGAGAGTTTAAAAAAAATTGCATATTAGTGGGACCCATTTCTTCCTATATGGTATACTTATTTTTAAATAAAAATGGATCCGACAACTATGCATAAAACTCATCATTTTAAGTGTGGTTATTCTTCAATCATCACCGTTTTGCTATATATAAAACTTATAATTTCTATTTGTTGTGTTACTATTTTTGATTGTGTGATTGATATGGTTTTTCCTTCTTTGATTTATTTTTAGTTATGTTAGGGTTAGAATGCAATCACTGCAAATATTAGGGATTTCACTTGCAAATGAGTAAGTTTTGGTTAAAAGGCCATAAAAGGCAATGCAGTTGTTGTCTATACTATAAAGCTTATTGTGAATCATTTTCTGGTGAAGTTTAACCGCAGGAGTGTTATAAGACAGTATGATATTGATGTGAATCAAGAAATGGTTTTAAGGAGTGCTCGTGTTAGGAAATTTTCCAAGGCCAAACTTGTAATGATCATAGATCAGTTGTTCACTAATCACTCATCAAGATTTCCTCCTATATTAACAATTGCATATGATGAAGACAATAGTATTTGTAGTGTCATTGAACTGCCTACTAAGAAATTCACAGTTGAATTCACAATGAGTGATGACAAGGGAACTTGTACATATGTAGTTGTTGTGAAGCTTGTGAATGTGCTTGAGCTTAGAAAGTCGAAGGAAAATGCAAATAGGAATATGGATTTTATTGTTATAGCTTTTATAAATCTCAAATGAATCTTGAAAATGAACTATGGTTTACATTATAACATCTAAAAGGTTTCAATATAGCCATAAACCCACGGTGAGTTTTATACATAGCTCAAAACGGTAAAGATTGAAGAATAACCAGACTCAAAACTATAAGTTTTATACATAGTTATGGGATTCATTTTTATTAAAAGAAAGAATACCACATAGTAAGAAGTAGGTCCCACTAATGTGTAAAAATTTAAAAAAAAAAGCCATATCATATATGATGTGGCATTTAACAAGCAGAAGGTAACCTCTATTATATTTTCTGTCCTTACAAGATCTATTTTGAACATTTTATAATTGTTGTGGTTCAACTTAAATGCTCTGAAACGTTAGAGTTCAACTTAGATTCCAATGTAAATATTACGGTTTAAAGTATACTTTTGGCCCTCCAGATAATGGTTCCTAAAGTTTGACGAGATTATTACCTCATTTGGCTTTATAGAAAATAATGTTAAAAGATGCTTGTATTATAAGGTTAAGGGGAGCAATATATAGATGATATATTGCTCGCATTAAATGGCTTGACCATGATACATGAGGTTAAACAACTTTTTTCCCAGCATTTTGATATAGAAGACCTTAGTAAGGAATCTTTTGTCCAAAGTATTCAGATTCACTAGGACAAGTCTCAAATTTTATAAAATCTCTCACAAACAGCATACATTGAGCGTGCAACATCCCATTACCATAAGGCAAATACCCGGATACCCGAAGGACATCTAAGTACTTACCATATGACAATGGCAT
>JAOSBM010000004.1:14686844-14705362 GCA_027568955.1 Erythroxylum tenue
CCCACACCATCTATTTATTCCCTTTTGTCTAACTAACTATCCAGCTCAGCAAATATTTTCCCCACACTCTCAGAATTCCTCGCCTACCCCAACCTTTCCCTTCCTACTATACTGCTGTTGATATCGGGTCTCAACAGATAATGTACACTGCTTGATGCCCCTCATATGGGGAATGCATAAAATGACTAACCATACTTATAGCAAAGGCAATAGCAAGTCGTGTATGAGACAAATAGATCAGTTGCCCCACCAATCTCTGGTACCTTCCTGTATCTACTGGGATTCCATCTTAGCGTCGCCAAGTTTGACATTAGACTCTACCGGAGTGTCTAAATGCTTATATCCACTCATTCCAGTCTCCTTTAATAGATCTAAAATATACTTACGTTATGAAACCACAATTTCCTTTTTTTGATCTTGCTACTTCCATCTAAAAAAAATCTTCGCTGATTTAAGTCCTTAATTTCGAACTCCTTGGCTAGAATAAGCTTAAGTTTCCTTATTTTTTCTATATCATCTATAGTTAAAATTACATCATCCACTTCAATAATCAGAACTGAAATTTTTTCTTTGATGGATCTCTTAGCGAACAAAGTATGATCTGATTTCCCATGACAATAACATTGACCCTTAACAAACTTTCTGAATCTGTCGAACCAGACTTTGGGAGACTACTTAAGACCATACAAGGATTCTTTTAATTTGTATACCCTGGTTCCAAAATTTTCAGAGAATCCAAAGGGAGGCTCCATATATACTGCTTCATCTAGATCTCCATTCAAGAAAGCATTCTTTACATTTGACTAATTTAGAGGCCAATCAAGATTAACAACAATTGAAAGGAGGACTTGAGTCATGTTTAATTTTGCCACTGGTGAAAAAGTCTCATAATAATCTATGTCATATGTCTAGGTAAAGACTTTAACAACTAGCCGAGCCATGCAGCTCTCTAAGGATCCATCATAATTGAATTTTAAAGTAAATACCCATTTACATCCAACAACCTTTTTTCCATTTGGTAAATTGACTTCTTCCAGGTTGCATTCTTTTCCAAGGCTTTCATCTCTTGAAGAACAACTTCTTTCCACTCAGGAACTTTTAGAGCCTCCTTAATACTACTAGGAATAGGAATATTAGATTGCTTGTAAAATAAAGGTATAATACATGGGTGAAACATTTTTGTAAGACACAAAGTTGGAGAGAAGATGTTGTGTACAAGATCTAATACCTTTTTTAGAAGCTATAGGGAGATCAATTTGAGAAGAAAAGTTTAACTTAGCATCACTTAGAGGAATACTTTTAGGAACATGAACATTTGTGGAAACATCATTCTTGATTTAACCTTTGGTTAGACTCATGAAGATTTGCAGAATGGTGGTTTTTTGTGCTAGGTGTTCCTTTGAATATAAAAGACCTTTGTACCATTTCTCATGTTTCCAGTATTATCATTTTGTGATGGCATTGTCACAGGTTGTTTATTAACCGATCCATCATTGTCAATAATTACTTCACCATCTTATGTTTTATTTTTGTGAACGACTTAATTTTTCACACTAGTCATAGCGTAGATTACTTTTGTCTACTACATGCTGATTTTGGGAAGTTTTATAGCTCCAAGGCTGACTCTTCTATGTACCCAGTAATACTTGCAGACGTCTTTCCAGCATCACATGTCTCTAACTCTCTTCCCTTCATACCTCTACAAATATTTCACTAATTGAAGGAAGAGGTTTTCTTCCAATAATTTGGCTAAGAATATCATCATATTCAATATCAGACTTGCAAGAAATTTGAAGATTCAACTAGCATCTACTATCTTCTTGTAATGATTGTTGTCATTAGGTGATTTCCACTCATAATTGTTGAATAAGTTTGGGTCTTTCCAAACCCTTTTAAGAGAATTAAAATAAGTTGCCACAGAATTCTCACGTTGGAAAATTTCCCCCAAGTCGTAGGATTAACTCAAATCTAAGTACATCTTTATGACGTTATTCCATAGTTCCTTTGTTGTAGAGTAACAGAGGTAGTTTTCATCTATCTCTTTAGCCATGGAATTGACCAACCATATCATCACCATTAAGTTTTCGGCGTCCTAAGTGGCATATGTTGGGTCCTCCATGTCGGGCTTCTTTGTATCTCTTATGAGATACCCGATCTTGCCTCTCCTTTTGATATACATGCAAACAGATTGTAATCAACGAAGAAAATTATCACCATTTAGTCTGGTTATAGTAATATGAATAGGATGGTTTATGGATGGCTTCAAGTTCTAAAAAAGGTGATTGAGAAAGCTTATTTGTCCCAGACATGACCTCAGGCATTTTTTAAACAATTCAACCTAAGGGTTTTACTTTATGCTCTGATACCATATAAACAAAGAGTAAGTTACAAAAATAATGGTTGAATGCTTCTTTTCCTTTATTGATTTGTAGCTATTTAAAGACTTCAGCTAGAAACAAAAAAGGTAGTTAATCTTCATAATTAAGAATGAAATAATACTTACTAAATTTTTGCTCACAAATCTCTTAACTATCTAAATATAGTACATAGTCAAACATTGTACACAGTTAGAAATATTTAGGATATCTTTCAACAATTTTACCAATGGCTAATGACCAGAAATTAGTTATGGTTACTGATGTTATTCTAGTGATGTCTAAGATCACTGAACATAAGTTGACAGGTCCTAATTATATAGATTGGAGAAAAGCAATTAGAATTTATTTGCACAGTATTTCCAAAGATAACCATCTTACAGATGATCCACCGTCTAATAATACAAGTCAAGAATGGGTAAAAGACAATGATAGATTGCTTTTGGAGATCCGAAATTCGATAAATATTGAGGTAGTCGGTATGATTAATCACTGTGAGTATGTTAAGGAATTAAAGGACTGTATGAAATTTTTGTATTTGGGAAAAATATTACTTCTTGTATCTATAAAGTTTGTAAGAATTTTTATTGGGTTAAGTAAAATGATCGATCTCTTCAAACTTGTTTTATGAATTTCAAAAAGGTCTATAAAAAACTCAATGTCATGTTATATTGATATTAAAGTAAAGCAAACTCAATGGGACAAACTGGCAGTTATAAGTTTACTACGGGCATTAAAGTACTTCTTGGGAGTTGAGGTGACAAGGAATAAGAGTGACATCTTCTTATCTTAAAGAAAATATGCACTTGATTTCTTGTCTGAAATAGGGAAATAAAAGGCTAAACCATTTAGTGCTCCAATGTCACCTAATCTACAACTCACAAAAGATGAAGATTTGTTTAAAGATCTTAAGAAGTATGTCACCTAATTTCTTCTACTCTCTTCTTACTGAACGAGAGAATGTGCAAGTTGTACTGAAGAGAAAGGATCTGTTCCAAGTATAGTACCTCGTATATGATCATATTCTAGGTTGAGACCCCCTAAAAAGTTAAACACCCGATCCTCCTCTATCATTTTCTGGAATTTAGTAGCATCTTTTGAGCGTTCTACTTGAAAGTCCTGATAATAATCCAATTCCTGCCACAATCCACATAGCTCCGCAAAATACTATGATACAGTTATATCTCCCTGCTTCGTGTTGTGCAGTTTATTACAAAGATTAAAAATTTGGGCTTGATTACGTATTTGAGAGTAAGTCAGAGAAGTAGCTTTCCATATCTTTGCTACTATGTCAAGTAACAAATATGTTAGAGCAATCTCTGGTTTCACTGAATTGATGGGCCAAGACATCACGAGGGAATTCCCGGACTCCCATTGATTATAATTAGAATTATTGACAACAGGTCTCTTACTGTTACCATTAATGTAACCTTATAATCCTCTAGCTTTGATGAACAAAACACAAGATCTTGACCAAGTAAGATAATTTGTTTCGTCAAGTTTCACGAGGCTGATTTGAAGTGAAGGACAAACAAAGAAATATGTTAGCAGTAGTAACAGGCAGAATTCAGAGACAAACAGAGGCTTTTGGAGTATTTTTGGATAGGCTACCGGAGTTTTGACACCACAAGGAAGATGTACATTGGTCGATGACATTGGTGGGCCAAGAACTGAGGCGAAAAAATTGCAGGAGGGTGGCTCATGGAGCTCACATGTGGCAGAGGTTGACAGACTGTGGTGGCGCATGGCAGCACTGGTGATGTTAGGTCTATCATAGAGAGGGTTGTCGGTTGGTTCTAAAACAAGCTAGGTGGGCAGTGAGATTAAAAAACCTTGATTTTTGGGCGAGTACAAACTCAACCAGAATATTGTTCTAAATAGAGAAGAACAGCTAGTGGAAAAAAAAGATTGGAGAGGAAATAATATGCCCTTAAATCAAACAAGGCTCTGATACCATGAAGAAAATAAATCAAAGAAAAACCAAAAGTGTTTCTATTAGTGAACTGTGATATTTTGTACAGAAAAATCCTATAGTTTATATACACAAGACCTAGGACTATTTAGGAAACTATTCTAGCTATCAAATCTCTCAATTACATGAAGAAATCAAGGAGAAATTACTACAGATATCAATTCCTAAATGTATACAAGGAAATACAATCAATTCTAATAAATGTGGCAATAACTCTAGTCAATAGTAAGGACTAGGGAAACCAAGTATACAAAGGTGACAAAGAGGAAGAGTTGACATCAAAGAAGCTTACTAGAGGGCGAGACACTATTGCATATGCCATCACACGCCAAGGTGTGCAATCGGAGGCAGAAGGCAGCGTGTAAGGCTCACGCATTGGGCTTCCAGTGACCAGTCTTCAAAGCAAGGCTCGTTGGTTGGTGGCGCTCTTAGTGGTGGCAATAGTGAGGGTCCCAAATGACCCAAATTTCAAAGTTCTGTTCCCTGGGAAGATCTTAAAATGAAGACGAAAACTAAGACTTCTATTCACTGGCAAGAATGAAAGCTGAAAACTCAAATAGCCAAAGATTGACTGTAAAAAGGAGGAAAGGTCTTGATTTCTGGATATATTAATATATAGTTACATATATATACTGGTAAATAAGAAACTAATTAGTGAATTAGATCCCTGCAATCAAGCGTATAATCAGGCCTTGAAATGTTTTAACTGCTGCATATTCTTATCCCTACAATCTGTAACCAAGACTGTTTTCTTCATTTTCTACTCTGAGACAATGGTAACCCGCATAAAGCTCTAGCTTTTCTTCAGATAGCCTCCCAAAAGGATGCTCTTTTGAATTCAGTAACAATAAAAGAAGCAATGTAGATGTTAATCTAGGCCTGTGACCATTAAAATGACTTTGATCTCCATGAACTTATTCGAAAGACCCATCATTGCAATTATTGTGTACTTAATACCCGTCTCGTTTCCATGTATGCCATGAGTGGAAACTCTGTGAATTCTCTTTGTGTGTTTAGATTTTGCTTGTGGAATGCAATTATTAGTAGGTTTACTAATTAGTGACATTGTTACTTTTCCTTACGTCATTAAAAGCTGCAGTATGCCTATGAATGGTAGCTTGGAGACGTTGTTCATGGGATGGTGATAAAGATGGCTTTATTTTTTGATGTGTTTGTGGGTAATGTATTAAGCACAATGTATGGGCAATATCATTTGGTTGAGGAAGCATCAAAAGTTTTCCTTTATATGTTAGGAACTTGGTTTTATGGAATTCAATGTTTTGGGGATTTGTTGACAATATTTTTTCATGAGAGAGTTTTAACGTATTGACAGAGATGATGGAGGAAGAGGATAGATTGTTGCCAGATGTCGCTACATTGGTAACTATAGAATTAAAAGTTGGAATAGAAAGGGGGTTTCATTGTTTTGTTGTTGATGAAGAAGAAGCGCATGTAACTTTTCCAAATATCAGTCTTCACATGCTCTGTTGGCCACATCAACAAAATGTCAACAAATATAGCATTTTGAACTGAGTTTTATGACTGTTAAAAGTTTTGACACTTAATTAAAAATTTTAAAAAGTTGGATATTGAAGTGAAAAAAATCAAAAAGTTTAGACACTTCAATTCATTATTCCTTACTAAAATGCGGACTGTTGAATTGCTATCTATTCGCCTCTTTTTTTGTCCCCCTTTCCATTTCCTGATCAACAAAATGTGTAACTTCTTCAGAGGCTGGGGGATCCAGTTTTAAGACCATTTCTTCAGGTTATTTTCAGTTAACCATCAGTTGACTACTACATAAAACTGCTATAGTATAATGTATTAGAATTTCATCATTGTTTTATATCTGATGTCAGGATGTTATACAGTTTGGGACTCTTGCTAAGACATTAGGCCTTGTCATGGTAACGAAACCTCAAATCATTCCTTCAATTTTTAAGAAGGTACGAAATCATGTTTATCTTTCCTCTATTCATCTGAACTCTCTTTAAAGAACTGATGCTCACCTCAGATGAGAGATTGAAATATGTTATTCTGGGTTTTATTCCTCAATTCTATTACACTGCATTCTGTTTTAAAATTCTTTCCATAACCTTCCCTTAATTTTATGCTTAAAATATGTAAATAGCTATTCGGACTGCATCTTATAGACTCTGTAAATCAAAGGTGGCCAAAGTTATCAATTTGGATCGTTATAAAAAATCTGGCATGTGCATCAGATGCCAGATGTATCGATCACCAGTTTCAATTCAAGAATTTGGCATAATTTGCAGTTTTATGGTTTGAGTGTGCAACAAACAATTGTAGAATTATTAGGGAATGAGTTAATAAGTTTGTTAATCGTTCAGGTTGGTATACCTGTGCTTCTTGACTGGTCTGTGCACTTTTTTATGCTGGGTTATTACACCCTTCTCTCCACTTTCGCTGATCCAGTGATAAGGTAGAATAACAGAGCTCATTTCTCATCTTTCAGGTTTAAATTATATTAACTAATTCCTTATCATGCATTAGTCCTACATTGAATAAGCTGACATTTCATTCTATTCCCTGCAAGACCATTATTAAATTCATTTCCATCCAAGTTGAAGTATGAGTGGAAGCGGCGCCTTGAGGCTTGGAAGTATGGCTCCGGTTTAGACTTCAAGCTATAGCTCTCATCCGTTCAAACATCACCAGCAGCTCAATGGCCGTAATGAATTTTGAGGATCTCTATGTGTTGTTACAAACTACGAACCTTAACTGACACACTGATCTTGAATATTTGGTTCGCCTTATTTTAACATTGGATGAAGAATTAGTTGTTGTAACATTTTAGTAGATTTTATCCCTGAATCTTGATCCATGGATTTAGAAACTTATATCTGAAATTTATCCCGTATTCCTTATTTTATCATCAACTTCCATCAAATCCAAATTGACATCAGGTAATTCTAATGAAACGAGGATAGAACCTAGTTAAACATAAGTTTTTTTTTTTGAAAAAAGAAATGGATTAAAAGAATAAATAAAGGTTACAAATACAAAAAGTTGCAGGAATAGAGCACTGAATACACAAACAAGAGAGGCTATCTCATCACATTAGCATTAAACATTGGATGGAAGAAGATGCATTAAGAATAGATGCTTTCCAAGTAGGGCCTTAGATGCGTAGAGAGGAGCGTAGCGTTGAGCTGCATCGTTGTTGTAGCTTCCTCGTCAGAATGATCTCCCGAACCTCTGTTAAAATGGAAGAAATGAGGCACTCCTTCGTGGATGAGTGATGTGTGAATCTTCAGAGATTTCGCTCTCGCTATAGCCTGTAGATACAAACGCCCAGAACAATGATGTGAATAGGTGATTGCGCGTTAATACCTTCGGTAATCTCCAAGATGGTTGTGCCTGGATTCACCCAAAAATAAGTAGTAGTGACACTAGTCCAAATTGTCCTATTGAAAGGACAACTAAAAAAGAGGTGGTTGCAAGATTCACTCTCTATGGAGCACATTGGGACGTTGATGTCCATATGGATATAAGGAATTCGGTCCACCGTAAAGAGTTTGTTCTGAATAGCTAACCAGTAGATAAAAGATATCCTCAGCGGTAAGAATTTATTCCATACCTTAGAGGCCCAAGGGACGACAAGTCGATGCTGGCGTAAGTTATCATAAACATAAGTTGATGCAGGCAATACAATGTATTCCGGGGTCTCAATCGATTGAGAATCATAATTTAGGTAGAAACACAAGAAGAGAAGTTAGAGAGAAGAGACCGTTAATTGCCTGGTTAAAACTGTTATTAGCAACCTTCAAGAATTCTTTTATAGTTGTTAACCAGTGAAATTTTGATATATATTCCTCCTAACATAGCTCATTATCTATACGACTACATTTTATTTATGTTCAGCTACCATTAACACTACGTCATCGCTTTCTTTCGTCATCTTTACTCCTTCAGCTAAGATGTTGTTTGAACATGCCTACCGCCTTTCTGGTCAGATTGCATCCTTCGTGGCCTTTTTGATCTCATTTTTATCCAACTCGCATGGAAAACATTGTTACAATTCATATAAATTCTTCCAAGTTTACAAACTACCCATTGAACTAATACTTTTAGGGAAAAAAAATACTCTGTTATGCTTTTTTAACAAATTTTTTATCCAAATTTTTCCAAGGAATTTTTTTTCAACTGAATCTGAAATATTAGCAAAAGTCAATGTAACATTAACATCTTTCTTGAGCTGGGAAACATGGAATGTGGGACTCCAATTTATAAGTAACCTTACTAATCCTCCTAAATACCTTTTATATAGACCATAGGATAATGGAATTAGTTTGTGCTACTATCATTGTTAAAAATTGTGTTGTTGATATAGTTGAAATTTCAAAAAAAAAACAAATATCAACTATAAACTTGCGATCAATTTGATGCTTATCTACCGTTTGCTTTGTCCAAACAAGTTGTTGGTTTATACCTTACAAACAATCGGTTCATTGAAGTTAGTAATATAATTATTTATAGGCATTCTTTATCTTTTACGTATTTAAATATATATGATATAATATATGAGATAAATTACATTGCAAATTAAATTATTCTGATCATAATTATGATATTTATATTACATTTATATATTAACCTTAATAAGTGATTGACTGACTATATATTTACTCCCTAATTCTTAGTGATTAATATTATTTTGTGTTTAGAATACTTATTTTGGTTCGTATTTTGTTTTAGATACAAGTTGGAGGAATAAAAACCAAAATGAGCTAGTAACATAACATTGGATTCATTCTATTGATGTTCGATCTTATTTTCCTTTATGGAGTAAAAAGGAAATAAATTAGAGTGAAGATGAGACAAAGAATGCAAGAAATGAAGTTATTGCAACTTACATGACTGTGCATGAGACCTTCACAACCTACATAGTCGTGTGTGGACTTACATGGTCATGTTAGTGAGCTACACGACTATGTAAATGGTTGTATAACTCACTATGAACGTGTAAGTTCACAAATTTTGGGGAAAATGACATATACAGTCACTTACACGCTCGTGTAGCTGACCATATATTATGATGCACCCTAATTTTTAGCATAAAAGGACATTTATGAGGTCAAATGAGGAATGGAGCGATTAGAGACAAAAAAAGAAGAGCCATATTCCTTTCCTTTTGAGAGATACGAGGAGCTAAACTTCATCCTTCCAATTTAAAGGGGATATCGAGGACAATAAACATGTTTGGAAATTGATTAATCTAGTGATTATATTTTTAACTTTCTTTTGTAATTGATTATGTTACTATATGATTAATGGCTAAAAGAGCAAAATGAACCCTAAAGTTTACACTGGTGTCTAAAATGGACCATAACATTTTAGAGTGTTCAAAATGAACCCTGACATTTACAAAACGTTCAAATTGAACCCTAACGTGTGGAAAATGTTCAAATGGAACATTGACCACTAACGATCTTAAGCTACCCTCAATTATCTACTAATGTGGTGAAACTTTTATTAATGTAGATTTTTTAATTTTTTGAAGTGGGACCCACCATTCAATGATGTGGAATATTTTTAAAGGAGGTGGGTTCCATATTAATTTATAACGCTACATTTTTGGGGGTACTACGTTTAAATGGAGGTGGGTCCCAACTTTATTTAAATGCACCATTTTGTTCTCTTCATTAAGCAGTAACACGCAACATTTGCTTCTTAAATAATGTAGTGCTTCCTTCTTAAATGCAATGCTCCGTTTTCTTTTGATTCTTAAACAAAGCATATACAGAGCTAGAGAAGCACCGTTTTGAAGAACCAGCAATACGCAACATTTGCTTCTTCCTCAGACAATCCCTAATCTGCATTCTTCTTCACTTTCACATAATCCCTAATTTGTTAACTTCAATCCCTAATTGTGTTCTTCCTCAGATGATTTTAGTTGCACCGTAATTATTTCTTATTGTTGCACACATCATTTCCAATGTAACTCAACTCACACATTCTTTGGGTTTCTGAGCAAAAAGTCAACATTTATTGTGGTAGGTCCATTGTTGTCTGGCTTTTATGTTTTTATATGTATGGTCTCCTAAATCTACTTGTTTGTGTGCTTGGTTGTTTATGATTGGATGATGTGGTACCCTATGCTTATTGAGGTGTTGGATGTAAGTTATAGTCCCCTATGCGTATGAAGACTTGATGTTAGTAGTGAATGTGTTGGTTTTCTATGATACAATTTCAACTGTCTTGCACATTTCGATCAAACTTTCACCCAACTAACTTGGAATAATAAATGTGGTGCCTGCAAATTGGTGATTCTTATATATATATATATAGTTGGTGACTGCTCTGCCTCTACACATATCTTATTCATTTATATATATAGCTGGTGACTGCTCTGCCTCTACACGTATCTTATTCATGCCTAGGGTAAGAAACTCATGTAGAAGGGATTAATAATAGCCTAAATGAGTTCTGAACTATACCAAGAGTAGTACTTCTAATAGTAGTATCTTCCCATATATTTTCATTAGATTTTGGTGAGAAAAGACATATTAGAAGCATACAACATTGCTCTTTTACAGAGGCTAAATATCGCTTTGTTGCTACAGTTGTAGTTGAACTCATTTGGTTGTGCTATCTCTTGTTTGATCTTGATCCCCCTTTTCCTCACGCATCTATCATTTATTGCAATAATGTTATGCTACATATTTGGGTTCAAATCATGTGTTCCATTTAAGAATGTAACATGTTATCATTGATTTTCACTTCATTCGAGAACAACTTTAATCTAGCGCTCTTCATCTGGCTCACAGTTCCTCTATTAATTACTTACAAAATCATTAATCCATTTTCAATTTTAATCTTTTAAAGTCAAGATTGATTACATAATAAGATTTTGTGAGTTATACCCTTAATTTTAGGTGATGAGAATGTAATTTACATATAATAGACATGTATCTTTAATTTAAGATGTCCAATAATCTGAATGTTCAATTATAGGAAGTAAACTTATTTTTAGAAGTTGAATGAGATGTATATTACATTAAGACCTGAATATAAATTGTATTTCTCAACTATGCAAGCCTATCAATACTAAACAGTATACTCAATAAGCTGCCAACTTACATCTAAAGTCCAAATGCAGTAAGCTTTGAACATTAGGAGCATAAAGTTTTTGCCAGCAAAGTATAGAGAATGAGTTTGTCAATTATACACTCAAAGGATGTTATACATCTTTTTTTTTTTTGGTAAAGATATTATACATCACTTAAGGTTGTTTATTGTTCTTTGATAGTCCCTTATGTCATTCCTTTAGTGTAACATCCCACCCCCGACGGGAAGAGTAGAATAGTAATGTGGAAAGGGGTGAGAGTGATTAGGGCTGATTGAAAATCTTTATGCATATTTGAACAGTGACATTTTGCACGTGAAAAATAACTGTACATGTATTCATGACATTTTTCGGTATTTGTGCCTAAATAGGATACGTATCGGAATGACCGGCGGGCGTCCCGGTGGGCACTATACGGTAAGGGGGCGCTACATTTAGTATGTAGATAGTTAAGACATAAGCTAATGTTGATAATAAGAAGATGAACTAGAAAAGGAAAAAAGTTATTGATAATCTATTACTATCATGTTACCATGCATGATTTATAGTAGTTTAAGTTATTTATGATGCATGATTATTAGTTTAAGTTTTTTGGGATTATTTTATCATATTTGAAATGTTTAAGTGCTTATGTTATCCTCTAATTTGTATAATTATGCATGTAGTATCCATTATAGTGTTGAAACTATCATTTAAATCTATGCTTTTTAATGATACACTTGCCTTTATATATTTATTGTAAATAAGTGTTTGATGGTCTAATTTGGAAGTATAAGGTTGATTTATGGTGGCAAGTTTGTAGAGCCAGAGTTGAAATACGTTGATGGGGAATCAAGTATTTTTGATAAAGTAGACCTATATTTTGTTAGCTATCAGCAAATATATGAGATGACGAAGGAGTTAGGATACATTCAAGTCGATA
The DNA here is from genome assembly GCA_027568955.1 of Erythroxylum tenue. Taxonomy (NCBI): domain Eukaryota; kingdom Viridiplantae; phylum Streptophyta; class Magnoliopsida; order Malpighiales; family Erythroxylaceae; genus Erythroxylum; species Erythroxylum tenue. Next base: position 14,699,204 of record JAOSBM010000004.1, read on the forward strand.
AGGGCTATTACAGGGTACCCAATTTTGAATTGAATCAAATGAAAGTTTTCAAAGGCTCATTAATCTGATGAAAATCTACAAAATGATTGATGTATATGTAACTCATATGTTAGACACCCCATCATTTGTACCAAACATATTGCCTATATCTAGAGGAAAGAATCGAGATAGGGAGGGTGAGGAGGGAAGTTGTGGATTTATTAAAGGTGTTAGTACTAAAGGTGTTAGTGAAGGAGTTGGTTTAGGAGTTGATGAAGAAGAGGATGATGATATGCATGACGAGGGTTTTATATAAGTTGAGATTCCTGACGACCACCAACTAGATGAAATTGAGCTGACTAATTCTAGTAGTTTCATTGGCAGTGATGAATATCCAAGCATAGAAGAGCTTAGTGAACCATTATGAAGACCTAGTAGTGGTATTAGGCATAATCCATCTGATGCTGAAGAAAACTGGAGATTGGGGATGGAGTTTGACTCTACAAAAGAATTCAGAGTGTTTGTTGTGGATTATGCAATGCAGACAAACTACAAACTCATAGGATGAAAGTGAGATGTATTAAGAGATGCCCATGGGAGTTGTATGTTGTTTGTGAGAAGAATGAACGACACTTTAAAGTGGTGACAGACAATGCTGAGTATAGGTGTTTTATGACCACCCAACCTAAATTGGTTTACGCTAAGTTCCTAATGAGACATTTTAAAGAAAGGATACTTGAGAAGCCTAATATCTCGATGACGACAATTGTTGAAGAATGCAAAGAAAAGCTCAATATATTTGTCAACTTAAGTATGTGTAGAACTGTAAAGAGGAGATTGAGAAAAGAAAGGCAAGTGATTATATGAATGAATATGCGAAGCTATAAGGATACATTCATGAGTTGAGGATTAGTAATCCTAGATCAACAATTGTGTTAAAGCTAGCTAGGAATGAAGAAACTAGTTTGTTACAGGTATGCAAAATTAAGTTTTACATTTTATTGATAATGATAATTATAACATTTATTTTACCAAAAAAAGATAATTATAACATTTATTTATTCATTTATTCATACATCTTTATCTCTTTTTTGATGCCACAAAAAGAGGATGGAGGCATTTGAGGTCAATTTTTGGTATTGATAACTGTTTTTTGAAAATTGAATTCCAAAGTCAACTATTGAGTGCAGTTAGAAGGGATGGTAATGGAGGGATGTCTCCGTTGGCTTGAGCCGTTGTAAAGGTAGAGAACACTGATTATTAGACTTGGTTTATAAGTTCACTAGCTTCAGACTTGGAATTGGGTAGTGGTGAAGGACTAACAATAATATCAAATATGCAAAAGGCATTTTTTTTATTCATTGATAAATAGTTAGATGTTGTATCAATTAGATATTAACTTAATCTATTATATTGTTATAGGGATTGATTATAGCAGTGGAAGAGACAATACCATATGCCACTCATCGGATGTGTGCTAGACACACATACCATAATTGGCATATGAATTGGAAGGGAAAAGGTTTGCGAAAACAATTTTGGAATTGTTCTTGGTCAACGTATGTAGAACATTTTAACGAGCAGTTGAAAAGATTGGATAAAATCAAACCTGAATGTGCGTCATCATTGCATTGCTTGAATATCAGAATGAGAGATGGGCAAGATGTTACCAATCCTTTGAATCGAAATGCCCAATTTTTGATAACAATATGAGTGAAACAGTCAATGGATGGATCTTACCAGCTAGAGATAGGCCAATTATAAGTATGCTTGAAAAGATTAGAATCATGGTGATTAAGAGATATCCAGATAGGAGAGAATTTGTGCATGGCTGGAAGTCAGATGTTACACCCAGGATTATAAAGAAATTAGAGAAGAATAAGAAACATGTTATGTAGTGGAGAATAGTTTGGAATGGTGATGGAGCATATGAAGTTTCCAAAGGTGATGGCAAGCATATTGTAAGGATTGGTAGACACCAATCATGTAGTTGTCAAGCATGAAAGCTATATGGATATCCTTACAAGCATGCTATAAGTGTTGTTCATCATTCTAAATAATGGCTGGAGGCATATGTGGATGAGTGCTATAAGAAGTCCAAATTCATGGCATTGTATGAGCATGTGTTACTGTAACACCTCACTCCCACAGGACCCGAACCCGACATTATGGGTGATATCCGAATCCGTGCCCCGCGAGGGTGACGTGCTAGCACACTAAAACAGTCAAAACTCAGTACAGAAAATTTTTTTTGGAATACAATCATATGCGCGGAAATCAGTAAACAATTTGGGCCCGTTTTATTTCATAAACATTTTTAGTCATAACAATACAATCAAAAGGATTTCAATAGCCATTTGGGGCACATTACAAATATAAAATATTTTCAGTATAATGACTTTACATTACAACATAAATCCATTTGTATGCACATGGTACAAAAATTTTGGAATCCATTATTTATACAAAAATCGTGGAATACTAATTTGTACAAAAATAAGAGAATGCAAACTGCAGACACGAACTGATCCCAACCTCTATCTTTCACTCGCATGTAGTAGGTATACTCCCGTTGCCTAACGAGGTGTTCTTCTGAGTCCTGAAAAATATTTGCAAATTTTGGGTGAGTTTTGCGAACTCAATGAGTGACCATCATCGATGGCTCACCCAATCACGTAACACAAAATTCACATCATTGCACATTTCACACTTCACATTCAATACAAGTTAATTACTTATATTATGCATATGCAGAGCACATGAGACCCACTTTCCATTTGTTACTTTGTTATGACCGAGTGCCTAAACTGATAACTGTCCCTTATCCGATTGGGAGATACAGGGCTCATTAAACGTTGAGTTTAAGGCTCTGATTAACTTTTGAGCTAGAAGCTCATTTTCACTCGTTGAGCTTTAAGCTCTGATCGGTGGCTACTCTAGTCATAACAGCCATTATGTTTCATGCATTCATGAATGAAATGCATCAGTCACATTTGCATGATCCACATTCACTCATATTCACATATCATCGGACCGTAGTCTGGCATTCAACATTAGAGTTGAGTATCACTTTTCATTTACATGCAAATGTACATTCAAAACACATTTGTCATCGGACCGGGGTCCAGCATTTAACAATCATATTATGCACACTTATTTAATCTCATTCACATACAAGTAGCACTTCAATGTTTCATTAATACATCACATTCATCAGACCTTCTATTCGGAAACCATCACAATCAATCACATTCACATGACGATTCAGTAGTCAATTAATACAAAATTAAAATAACAAACAATAAAGTGAGACCATCTCAATCTACTCACAGTATGCTCCAGATTAGCATTTGTTTCTATGGTCTGGAAACGTCTGGATGATGGCTCTCAAGATGATCCTCTATATCATGAAAAACATACACATATCACAATTTGCACTATTATAAGTGTTTAATAATGCACATGTATGCAATGAAATATGTATCATGCATGTTCATGACAATTCCGGGTATTTTTCCATCAATTCCATCACATAATCATTCTCATATCAAAACTCATCTAAGTATAATTCATACTTAGGTTTATGCCTCACTAAAACTATTAAAATCTCTATTCCTTTCTCATTGACTCACTTCAGATTTTTCCAAGTCACACTTTCGGGTCTACTATTCATATTCAATCAGAAAGTGAAACTAATGTAATTTGGTCATACTCTCTTTTATAAAAGTGTTCCTCCATGTCTTATGTTTCTATTAACACCAAAATCACTCAATTTGATTCAGTAGTTTGGAAGATATACCTCAAACATTTTCAGTCTATTCTTAATCAAAAACAGTTTACTATGACAACTTCCATCCAGAAATTGAACATCTTATAGACTGAATCATAATTCGACTTTTTCAGATAATTTATAGCCTTGTTTCTCTAATTTACTCCAAATCAAAAATCATATCATTTGGATGACTATAGACCAAGATATAAAAGAAATACCCAAGCATGTTCAGTGAAATCATACCAGTTCATACTATTCCAACAGATTCCCTCACTTTCCTTCAATCAAAATTTTTCAAATCAATTCATAATGCTAAATTTTATTTAGAGATATAAAAATGTGTTAGAAATCTATTGGTTTAATAATCACGTCATTTGGAGGTCGTATGGTAAAGTTATGACCAAAAGAATCAACCATGTTTATGTCCTCAATCATATTGTACTTGTATTGGCGCGATTGCCATAACTTTCACAAAAGATGTCGGATTGATGTCATTTTTCAACCGTTTGAAAGATCATTTTGATATCTACAACTTTCATGAAGAACTCAAAACGATATTTGGCTTTAAAAAGGGTCAAAATCACAATTTACTATAGTTGTCCCGAGAATGTTCGTTTAAAGGACATTGAAGAGCTTGGAGGTGTTTTCCAGACCCAAGAAGGTCTGTTTAATGGACCTAATGTCCGTTTAATGGACATGGACTGGTTTGGGGGCCTTTTTAGACCCGAGAAGGTCCGTTTAATGGACTTAATGTCTGTTTAACAGACATATGTGACCCAAAACTCCCTCTAAAGCCTCTCCAATGGTTCCTACATCCATTCTAACATCATATACACCCGTAATCTACTCAAATTCACCTCTTCTAGTGCAATACCACTTCATATCAATTCAAACACCTACTTTGTTTCATTAAATCTTCTAATCTCTACTCAAATGATTCACCACATTTAACTACATCTCATCATTCAAAATTTCTATCATTTTTCCATAACATATCTTATTCCTAAGTATCCAACACTTCATATTCAAAAATTCATCATTTCGAGTTGATGACTACTTCATGTATACCTCAAGTTTAGCTCAACGTCATCCATACCCAATTCATATTTCTTATTTGTTCATAACACCCAAAATAGAACACAAACATATACATTCATCCACAATTTTTCTGCATCTAATTCTCATTTTCATATCAAAATTTGAGACTCTTAAAAGCATTATTTAAATTCAATGTATTCATAAGAAAGGTAGCCACATATCTCTAATTTAATCCAAATCAAGAATCAACTCATTTGGATAACTACAGAACAAGTTATGGCTAAAACACAGAAGCATATCAGTGGAAATTTTTTCTGCTAACATTTTCCATATTTTAAAATTTTCAACATTTTTCATCTTACTCATCTTATACCTAGATTATCTCTTTCATTTCCTCATCATTCTCTACCCAATTCACTCAATATATCAATCACAAACAAATCATGATCTATATTTGATCATTAACCCCAAAAACAAAGTATCATACATGTACCCATTCATCATAAATTTTATGCACTCACCTTAACACCATTATATGCAACATCTAACTTCCAAAACATCTCTATAACACATTATACATCATTAATCATCATACATATACAAAAGCAAGAACTTTACCTAGGCTTTCCATCATTCACGACTTATACCTACAACTCACATAATCAAGTCATCCAATCTCAATTTACTCATCATTCTAGCTTAATTTAACCATACCTATGACATTTAAAGAAAAACTTACTTGGTTTAGTCCCAAACTCTTCAAAATCTCACTCAACCCTAGCTCCCAAGCATCCCACGTTCATCATCATCTTAAGGTTGAAAGGCTTGGGTTTTTGGTGAGAATGAAAGAGAAAGCAAGGTGAAAGAGTAGCATGAAAGATGAGAGGGTTGGTTTAGTATGGGTGGAGATTTGAAGAATTAAAACTCATAAAGAAGAGAAGCTACGAAAATGATGGAGAAAACCAAAATAAAACACCAATGTCCTTTAAGTGAGAGGCATCGTGGAAGAACAACATAAAAAGGGGATCAAATGCTTAGTGGACTTAAGACATTGTTTGGCAACTAACATTTGTCACTTGCCACATGTCCAATTCTTATAACTTAAATCCAATTTCTACTCTAATTGTCTCCCAAATTTTTAATAGCACTTGTCAATAAATCCTAAAATCTTTTATCAAAATTTCCATTGCCATTGAACAGTAATTTTTACGACCAATTAACAATTGTTTTGCCACTTGGCAAGTTTCCTAGCTAAAATACTCAACAATTTCCAGAAATTTCTCCAAAAATTTTCAAAAATTCTAAATCAATTTATACACTCCCCAAATCAATTTTCAACATATAAAAACCACATTTCTCAATATACTCAC
>JAOSBM010000004.1:14708317-14725697 GCA_027568955.1 Erythroxylum tenue
TTAACATTAAGGCTAAAGACATGGTTAAAAAAGGTGACATGTGTCACAATTATAATGCCTCATTTAATTCATTCCAATTAACATTAAAAGAACCCTAATAGAATGTAATTTCTAGGTCATCCAATTCCAATGGCTCTAATTTTAATCCCAAAATCATTTACCCCAATTTCCAGTGCCATTGAACAGAAATTCGCGATATCGAAAACCAATCAGTCCGCCACTTGACGATTTTTTCGGTCCGAAAATTTCTCCTGAAAATTTCCAGAAAAAATCCTAAATTTCCCCAAACAATCCACTCCAGTTAAATTTTCAAACACAAAATCATCTTTGCCACAACAAAATCACATTTAGGCACATATACCGGGAAATGTCATGAATGCATGTACAGTCATTTTTATGTGCAAATTTCACTATTCACATCTATGTGTATGCATGAACATATTAGGACAATTCTAAACCCTCTTAGCCCTTTCTAAATTACTATTCTACCCTTCTCATCGGTGGTGGGATATTACAAGCAATCAAAGCCTTTGAATTGTTTTGGGTGATTTTAATAGCACAAGATTTACTCATAAGGCTAAAGGTAGAAACATTGAACCATAAACATTTGAATGAACCATAACCAAATTAGGATTATTGACTTATAACTTTAAGGGTAATTCTTCACCTACACAAATAAAAAAAATGGTGATCGGCTAATAAGAAAAAAGCTGCACTAAGCAATAATTAATATAGATTGGATGAGCAAATTATCTTCAATCTTAGCCCCTTCCAATATAGTTTTCAACAAACAAAAACATAATATCGTTACAGGCAACTTGATGGTGAGAGAAAGATAGAAAATTCAATCCAACTTTAACCCATATCAAAATATGCAATTTAGTGCCTCATAAAGGCAGATGAAATAAATGCAAGTAATACTGATGCTAAATTCACTCCAATTGATTATGAATTTCATTCTTCAACCAAAATGCTCAATATTTCTCAAAAAATAACAGTAAATTGGATAGTCATGTTCCTCCCCTTCACTGGCACAAGGTGCAAATAGATTCCTCAACAAAATTCACATTCACCTTCCATGCTCATACTAATCATCGAATTCAACTTCCATGCTCAAACCAATCACAGGCATTCACAAATTCAACTTCCATTTGCATTTAAAATGAAAATGAAGACACAACAGATGAGGGTATGAAGACGTGAAAAATCAAAAGATTTCACTCCATATCATTATCTCAAAGCTGCACTCAAATAGAGAAAATGGAACAAATGATGAAGATACAACATATTTTACCTTTGATTCACCGCGGTGATAACATTGATCCTCAATTCTTAGGAGGTGGTGGACAATGGAGGTGGTAGTCGCGATACAAGAACACCAATCATTCCATACGAGTTGGTGAACCTCTTAGATTGTATTCGCTAAAGAAGAAAATGAATAAGGCTAAAGATTAGGGGACTAAACTGAACTGAATTTGGGATTGAAGAAGAACGCATATTATGGATTGAAGTTAATAGATTAGGGATTATGTGAAAGTGAAGAAGAACACAGATTAGGAATTGTTTGAGGAAGAAGAAAACATTGTGTGTTGCTGGTTATTTAAAACGGTGCATCTATTGCTCTGAATACACTGCATTTAAGAATCAAAAGCAAAGGAAGCATTGCATTTAAGAAGGAAACGCTACATTCATGAATGAAAAATCCATACGCAACATTTAAGAAGCAAATGTTGCGTGTTGTTGCTTAATAAAGAGACCAAAATGGTGCGTTGCAAACTATTAAAGGACCTACCACTTTTAAAAACATTTCACGTCATCAAATGGCGGGTCCCATTTTACAATGTCAGTGGATAACTGAGGGTGGCTTAACACCATTAGTGGTCAGAGTTCAATTTGAACGTTTTCCCAACGTTATGGTTCAATTTGAACGTTTTGCAAATGTTATGGTTCATTTTGAACACCCTCAAATGTTAGTGTCAATTTTAGATAGCAATGTAAACGTTTAGGTTCATTTTGCTTTTTTGGCGTATGATTAATATATGATTGATTTAGATACTCCAAATAGATCATTCATGTATGAACTTATTGCCAAAATCTAGATTGGAATACGTAATCATATAACTCAGGTTCACTTGTGGTAAACTAATGGTCATGCATCGTTAGGGATAACACAGTATAGGTTAAATTACCCTAGCTTATGTGGTTTTTGTTTAGATTAACCTATTTTTCTATTATGTAATGCGATTGTCACACTAAATCTAGGGAGTTTATTCTACATTATCGGATAGTTAGACCTAATTAAAGAGCTTTTTTTAATTAGATATAACCTAAGGGATAATTGGGATTAGTAGAGTTTATTATTAATCTACAATCAATAGTTTCCAAGAGAAATATGAGAATAGCATGACGATTGATTGTACTCATTCGTGTTAAGGTTGAGATTGAACCATGAATTGGATTCGAAACCCATTAGTTAATTTTATCAAATTTGTACTGTTTGATTTGATTTACCTTCAATGGTTTAGTTTTTCTTTTTTTGTTAATCGAACTCAACCAACAACACCCCCATCAATCCTAACCATTGGTTTATTCATTACAAAAGCTAAGCACACACTCTTTGTAGATACGATCCTTGCTTACTACTACTACAAATTTAGTTGTGTAGAGTTAGATTTTATTTTTTGATATTTTGGATGCGTATCAAGAAATTTGCCACCATTTTCGGGAGTGAAATGATTTAATTTTTATTTTTGATATTAATTTTTATTATGTGTGTGTGTGTGTGTTTAAAATTGGTTTTCATAGTTGTTTTTTGATCTTTTTATGTTTTTTAGTGTTTTGATTGAATTTGTCTAAGTTTTCTAATTATGAATTACCGCAAGTGAATAGGAGTCAATTCCATGAGGACAGTGATTAGCAGTACTTACTGTTATTATATTAACTAGTCTATGAATTGATTATGTTTTTTAATTAAAAGAAAATAAACCTTAAACAAATAAAATAAACAAGCAGCAAGATTTAATCATAGAATTAAGGAAGAACTAAGAAAATTATCGATATCAGAAAATTAGTATCTAGGTATCAAATCCCCCGAAAACCTTAACAAATTGATCTTTTATTATGCAATTATTGTGTTGATTAATTGGACCGTGGAGACTCCTATGGTATACTAATAGCTGACTTTGAGTTTATTAAGAACTAATCCTAACGTTTTCAACCAAATTACTCAGGTTAAATTTTATATGATTGCTTTATTGATTTATGAATCCCTCTATTGGGATTGACTCTAATCTGAAAGATTTATGTCATCATATCTTTAGGGTTGCAATCAACTCATTCTAATTACAACAGATATATTCATAAACAGGATTTCTCAATCTCTATGTATAAAATCATGTTATGATATAATATTCTGGATCTATTAGAGCATAAATAAAAGATGTAATCGGATCATAATATATCAATTAATCAATCGCATTAATAAAAGAATCAAATCATATTAAAGTATCAACATAAGGTTCATCTAACCTAAATACTGACAAGATGTTTAGTTACACATGCTTAAATATGAAATCAAACATACACAGAAATAAAAAACGAAATGAAAATAATCAGATTATAATTCTAAATCTTCCTGGTTGTTTTCTATCGAGCATTCATGCGATGTAAAGGGTTGATCTTGTACTCCAATGGACATTTCAATGAATTCCTCGTGTTTTCTTCTCCTCTAGATCAAAATCGCCTCTTAAGCTGCCTTTGAGAGTTTCAAAATGTCCCTGTATGTATTCGTCTTAAATTTGCCTCCAAAAACCTCTTTTATATTAAATTCTAGGGTTTTGTCTAGCATTAAACCGTGCATAACCAAAATATCTAGAAATCATGAATTCGTATAGCCTGGGAGACGTGCACTGGTAGATGAATGACCGTGTATGCCTTCTATAGATTGAATCTTCATTTTATGTCGTGTTTTCTTCCGAATTCTTCTCCTTTAAGTCCGTGAAGGAACTTATTCTTTGTAAACATACTTAGAATGAAATAAGTACTAAATATACGATAAAAATATAAAATATTAAGCAAAAATGCATCAAATATGAGTTATAAATATGATCAATTATGTATCTATCAAAAATCCCCACACTTAAACTTTTGTTTGTCCTCGAGTAAACCATAATCAAAATTGTCAATCTTACATATCAGTCCCTTATCATTTTCGATTTATCTATTCATATTATATATCATCATATCTTATTGAATCAAATTAACATACAAGTAGAATCAAATTATCCTAAAATTAACTTTTCTAAGCAATATTAATAGTAATCACATTATAATCTTATTTAAGTCAAAAGCAATAATCTTTACACCTTCACTAAGATGTCACTTAATGCACTCAAGTATTTAGGGTGAAAAATATCAAGACTCTTCATTAATGCATAGTAGAATTATTATATAGGCTTGCAAAATAAAATTACATTTTCGCCGCTTATGTATAAATTATAAAAAAATCTAAAGGTCTTTATACAGGTTGTAATGAGACTTAGGTACGATATGACTGAGATAATAAAAAGGTACTACACAATATATTTCAAGACTTGTTTACAGATACACACATAGGTTCTTTCATCGCAATTCTAATGGTATCGTAATCTTATTCACAATTTTACTATTTTTTTAATCATCAAATCGAACATTTAGTGTCATAATTCAAGAAATATTGGACCTTCCAAGAATTTCAATTTTTAATAAGTAAATAATATAAATAACCTTTAAGGTTCAAGACAATAAAAACAAATCTTTAAAGAAAAAGAGGATAACGATTAATACATGGATTTAATCAATGAAAAATGTTAATGCTCAACTTGATTATTCTTAAAAATTAATTTAAGGATGTAGTAATTTTCAAAGAAATAAGCTTAAACAAGTTGTTGAAGCTAAGTAACTTTATCATATTAATGTTTCTAGTTTAAAAAATATAATTTTAATATGTATAATAAAAACAAGTTCTAAAATTATTTAAATAAGATAGTGTCATATTTAAAGATGTCAAAATCTACCCAGCCTGGCCCAATTTTGGCCTGGGTTGACAGGATCACTGGCAGGACATGATCCCCCTGATGACCGAATTATTACTTAAAAAACGACGTTGTTTTTGAGAATTTTCTAGAAAACTCGACCCTCCAGTGGCTCGTCGGGCCACGGGTCGGTCATCTAGTGATCGGGCCTGGCCACGGACCGACCCATCCCAGCCTATCTGGCCACGGGCCACCATGGCCAGGAGTCGGACAGGGTCAGGCCAGGAGCAGCCCAGGCCCTGTCCGGCCCGGCCCAATGAAGCATGGAAAAGGGACAGAAGGAACAGGCCCAGATAAGATAAATTGTAAGAAACGCAGACAAACCGACTTGCTTTCCTTCCATCGTTAAATGCGACGAGTCTATATTCTCACACAATCAAAGAAATCCAAGTCCGATTCAACAAAGACACCCTATCCGATCGTAATCGCGTAAAAATGGACTTTGAACTTCGTAGGGCCAGTGAAAAGCTTAAGAAGGAACAGAGGGAGAGGAAAGAGAAAGCAAGATTAAGGCAAGAGAAGGAGCGCAAGGCTAAAGAAGAGGCTTATAAACAGAGAGAGGCCGTTGAAGCCGTTTTGAGATCTCGAAGGCTCGATGCCATTGATTGCCAGCTCAAGGTCTAATCTTCTTATTTTTCATTCGGTTAGGGAATCTGAATTTGCTTGATTTTGCTGATTCATATTGTTATGATTGGGGCATCGATCATTATGGGCCAATATTTTTATTTATCATCATCAAAACTCGATGAAAATTCGCTGACTATTTTTTGTGTTACTATTTCCTTTATTTTAGTGATTGTAAAAGGGATTGCACTTATAAACTTATACATACATGTAAATTGAGTCTTTTGTTTCCCTAACGGTTTCTTTGTATACTTGTAGATTGAGTGTGCATTTTAGTTATGTTGATGTTTCAAGGTATTAAGTTATTTAATCCTTTCGACATTTGTGCTTGTTTGTGATTATTTGAACTTTGTAAGAGACGGTGAATATCCACATCGATTGAGTTTAATGCGATGCATCGTTGATTTTGTCACTTTCAATCATGGTAGTTGTACTTTAGTGTTGCAAATTTTTTCCTTCAAGGGCTGTGTGAAATCTTTGCCTCATATGTAGTAGTCAAACAAACTTTTGGCAGGTTAAGAAGTTTGAACTGTTAATGTTTTTAAAAGAAGGCCTTATTTACCTTCAAGAAAGGATCTTTTAATTCATGCGGGTATAATTTCTTTAATATCTAAAAGGTTTTATTAACTTGAACTTTTCGGTGTGTTTAATGGCATTAGAGAGTCAAATGCCATCACCAACCATTTATAAAGTCCTTTCGTCTTGAAAGTTGTTTTCCATTCATCTCCAAGTCCGATTCTAATTTGACGGTACCCACATCGTAAATCTATCTTGGTATAGATAGTAGCTCCATTCATCATATCTAACATGTTGTCAAGGTGAGGTATTGGAAACCTATACTTGGTTCTGATCTTATTTATCGCGCAACAATCAATAAACATTCGTCAACTTACATCTTTTTTAGGAGTCAAAAGTGTTGGAACTCCACATGGACTAAGACTTTCTTAGATCAATCCTTTTTTCAACAACTGTTCTACTTGTCTCTTCAGCTCTTTATTCTTAATAGGATCCAAGCGATAGGTTGGAAGATTTGGCATGGTAGATTCAGGTACTACGTCAATAGCATACTGAATATCTCATAAATGAGGCATTTTACTTAGTAAATCATCGGGTGTAAGGTCTGAAAAATTAGCCAGCAGTTCACCCATTCTTTTGGTAAGGCAAGGGGTGTTTCCGGTGCTATTTCTATTACTTTCCTCACTACCATTGCAAACAAAATTTCCTTCTCCTTGCTAACAACTTCAAATTCTCTCTCCTTGAGGATATCAAGAGGCTTTTTCTTAGCATTTATGGCTGCCTTGTTACTTCTCTTTGCTTTTTTAGCTTGTCTACCTTCATACGCTTTAAAAAAAATTTCTTTCCATGAAATATAAACTGATAGGTGTTAGTTTTTCCGAAGTGTTGCACATCTCGATCACAAAGCAACGGTCGCCCAATTAAAATGTGCGATACTTTCATAAGAATGGCATCACACCAAATAGAGTACTCATATATTTGTAATTTAAAAGACATGAACCACCTTCGTGCTATTATCCACCCAAGCTACTTTGTAGAGATTTAGATGTTTCTTCGTGAGTAAATTTAATCGCTTTACCATGTTTTCCGATACCACATTCATAGCACTTCCTTTATACATAAGCTTGCATGCTTTTTCTCCGCATCTAACTTCATCATCATCATCATCATCATCATCATCATCATCACCCAGTCCGAAATTCTGCAATGAAGCAAGGTCTGGGGAGGTCCGATAGTACGCAGCCTTACCCCTACATAGTAGAGAGGCTGTTTCCGGTGGACCCACATGCAAATGAGACAATATAAGAATGATGCAAGTCACCGAAACAAATTCATTAATAATAATAATAATAATGATAATAAGAAAAGCACAAAAATCACGGAGAATACCTGTAGGGAGTCAAATCTACGAGAACCTAAATAGACTACAAAGACCACCCCTCCTTGGCACGTAGGAAGTAAAGGGAACCTCCCTTAGAGATCCTGTCCGAATGGCCCCCTACTATCCCCCCCACACCTGTCTGGAAATCCGCACACGTGACACAGTATCTCCTAGTAAATGTTGTCTGGCAATCCGCATCTAACTTGAGTAAGGAAAATAGCAGTACAAAGCCATTCTTCTTTTTTTTTTTCCGCTGTAAGGGTTGTCAGTTCTCACTATATTAAGATTTGTAGGACTAGTTAGTTCATCAGTAGAGTATCCTTTCAACTCCTCCCCACCTTCTTGGTCACAAACATACTCATCAAATTTTTCCTCTTCTTCTTCTCCCATCATGTTAAAACCTTTATTAGGCCATTCATAAGCAAAGTGACCACTGCCATTGCATCCGAAGCACTTTTTGTCACTGCTGCCTCCTTTCGTTCTAGTCTCAACTATGGCTTTGCCTTTAAGTTCAGCTACTTAAGAAGTTTTATAGTTATTTTGTAGTGCAGATTTTAATGCATTAGGTGCTGGTATAAAGTTTTGCCCTGTTATAGTTCTCTTCATGTTGAACTCCTCGACTTTACTTCGAAACTTCTTATTACTTATCATCCCAAGTATTATTCTACTCTTAAAGTGATATGCATCTTCAAGGTTATAAATCCTTTGCATTATCAGCTCCTTGCGAGTTTTTGCCCTTAAGCCATTTTTATAGTGGGATATAAGTTGTCGTTCTGACTCCATCCTTTCATATCGGATAGAAAGTTCATCAAATATTTTTGTGTACTCAGTTACGGACATATTCTCGTGTCTAAGGGTTGTGAGTTGATCTTGGAGATTTTCTTATAGTGAAATGATAAGTATTTTTTCGATAACTTCAACTTCATCTCTTCGCAATCAATAATTTATGGCTGACATATTTTTTGAAGTCTATCCTCTACCGATCTCTAATAGATTTTAGCAGTGTTTCCAACTAGCTTCATCTTTGCGAATTGAACTTTTCGATCTTCCAACATTTGGTACTAGTCTAAAAAATCTTCCATTATTGCTGTCAGTCTAAGAACTGGTGTGGATCCATCTTTCCGGCAAAATTATGAGCTTCAACATGAGCTTTCTTAGTATTGTCATCGAGTTTGTTGTGTGTTTCAACTCTATCATAGCCTCTAAAGGCGCACATGCACTCTCCTCGTGATGCTGGTTGGGTTCTTTGTCTTGGATCTTTCAGTAAACGTTGATTTCTTAACCCATTCACTGTTGATTAGATTCAGCCTCATCATCTTGGATTTCACTTTCCACCCTTACCATTAAGTATAGTTTGTTGTATAATATTGTTTTTGGTTCTTGGGCACCTTGTGATTGAGGGTTATTAAAGTCCAATCTTTCCATAACTCATAGAAGTATTTTATCTCACTACTAATCGTTGAATATTCCTCTATATGCCCTCGGCTACGTGTTGACATTGTGAATTAAATCTCTGATACCAAACTGATGTAAGATAAATAGAAGTATTAACTAGTAGCTAAAAATCAAAAAATTAGGAAATTAGGCTATTGGAATATCAAGTTTCAGGGCTAGATTTTGGCTAAGAATGCTGAAATTTTAGATTTTTATAGCTAAAATTTAGGGTTTGATTGTTGGAAATTTAGGCTTAGGCGTAGGATTTGACATAGCTGGAATTCAGGTTTAATATGGCTAGAATTTAGGGTTATGGTTGTTGGAATTTAGTGAAGAACACAAACAAGGGAGGGTAGGAAGCTAGGAATTACTCCTAGGTCTAAGAATTACTCTTAGAAGAAAGCATCATACATTTTAGTTGAAACTTCGGTTTGTAGAAAAATTTTAGATTACTTGTTATTGAAGGGCTAAATACACAAGTATTTATAGAGAAATTTTTAGAACCTTTAGGAAAAGATTCCCAACAAATTTAAATCCTATTTTATAAGAATTTTATAAGTCATAAACAACTAAAATGACATATTTAAAATAGAATAATATATTTAACTTACTACTACTTCCTATCTAATAAAGATTTTTAACAATTTAAATTTCAGCCCTTCTCTTTGATGTTAACTCAATTCTCAATCCTCATCCCACCAAATTAAGGCTTGTGGTTGACTAATTTTTTCTCGTTCATTTTTTCTGTATGTTTTAAGCTCTTTGTATTAGATATGAAGGAAAATGAAACACAAAGAACAATACTAAAAAAATCACATAGGCAAGTGAGCTATTGTTTCTTTCTAGGTAAGTCAAGTGTTGATTGCACAAACATTGGAATTATTTGTATTGAACATCTTTCTATTATTTATTCTAATAAAGCAAATGGTTGATTTAAAGGAAATAAATAAGCCAAATCTAAATCACCAATTTAAAGTAATTGACAAGATTAAACAACTAATAAATAAACTAGATCTAGGTAAAAATTTCCCTAGAACATTTCCCATGCTTTGAATCTTTTTTGACTTAATGATTAATCCTATCTCCTTAAACTACTAGAAATTCCTATGTTACAACTATATTCTCTCTCCTGTCACACAATTGCTGTCCTTAAATTGATTTGATCAAGATCTCTTTTTAATCAAAATAACCAAAGAACTAACTCGATTTGTGAATTTTCATGATATGTTTCACCCTAACCTAGGAAGATTGTGTAATTCTATCTCTAGTAACTTATTCAATCCTAATAATTCATGTTGTGATTTATTCATATATATCATTTCTCAATATCAATATATGAATTTGAATATTAAATCTTCAACTCCCATTCTTTCAATTTAACACAATATAAAAATATGAACAATTGTCAAGAAATCTAGAATATGTCCTTAAATCAAGAAATCAATTCAAAACATAAAGTCTTAGAGTTCATCTCCTCTAGATCTATATCACAATGATTAAACAAGAAAAAATCCACAATAAGTGATAAAGAACAAAAGACTAAAGAAAATGTCATCATAATTCTTGAATCTGTGAAGTTTTTGATGAATCTTGATAGATTTCTTGTTTTTTCTTAATTCCTACTGATCAATTAATTTTTCAATAAAATTTGATCCCTGTCTACCTTCATTTGCCTCTTTTAAAGATGCAAAGCCCTAATTTTCACCTATCATGTCCCAAACATTGGATCGTGTTGGGTTCTCGTGTTGCTTAAATCACCCCTCTAGAACTTTTACTTAACAAATCACTGTTAACATAGGTTAGGAAACAGGTCTGTGTTAGCATCGTGTTGGAGAACATGGGTTGAGCACAATAGGATGAAATAGATGCTTGGAGAAATAGAATAATTCCTATCTTGAATGTGACTTGAGCACAAAGGGTGTGCGTTGTTGCCGTGTTAGTCAAGTAAAGATCTCATTAGAAGCATAATAAGATGTATTGGAACACAGGAAGCAACTTTTTAATTGTGTTGGTATTGTGTTATGAGTCCTCTTAGTCTACCAAAATAACTCCAAATTGACCCAAATTTACCATATTTATAAGGCCACACATTAACTTGATCAACTCCTTTTTAAGTTGAATTTTTTATGGTCCTGGGGTTTGTGATGTGGTAATTCCTTAGGTTTTGCAAAGATGGATACGTGCTTAGCCACAAATACTTATTGTTGTTGCTTCTCCAAATTAGTGTCATTAATAGATAGCTCATGGAATTGTTGTTCTATTGACTATTGAAGCCTTAACATGTATAATTGGCTAGTTATTTGAGGCTTACTAGTACCTTTTCAAACCTCTTGGTATTAACCTGCTTCAGATTACTTGCTAAACTCCCTTTTAGAAGTGCCTGCTTCCTTTCCCAATTGAACTGTATGGTTTGTTTACCAAGGTAGCAAAGCATCTCATCAAGGGTGGAAAGCCATTGGACCGTTATAACCATGTAACAGCCTCCCGATGGTAATACTAAGCATTGGTAACACATTGAAAGCCTTGTAATTGCCATTTGAATCCTTCACACTGCTACATGTAGGGTTAGTGAAAATCCCACCCACATTCACCCTTATGTTCTCTATTGGTATCAGCTTGTAAACCCCTTTTTATACCAATGCAATATCTACAAAATTGTGAGTGCTACCATTGCTTATTAGGATATGAATTACCTTATCGTTATGTGATTCCACTACTCTCATTTGTTTGAATTCTCCCTTCAACACTCTTGATATGGCTTGTATAGAAATAATAGATTACTTCATTTACGTTCTCTAAGTCTATAGCTGACTCCTCATCATCCTCTGCCAAAAATGTGTTCCACTACTTCTTACATTTATGTCCTGGAACATATTTGTCATCATGCCAAAAACAGATAACTTTTACCCTTTTATCTTTGAATTCGTTACTATTCAGTTGTCTTCGCCATCTTCATAAGGGTTTATTAGGAATATTCTTTTGAGTAGTGGTTGAGCAAGGGGAAGAGTTTGTGGTTGGTTGGTTTGTTTTAAAGGGGCTCTCTGGGTGGGATTCGTGTTAGGTGACTGAGGTTGTGATTGGTGTTCATCGATAAACATATACTGTTGAAACATCTATTGAGTTTTGCTATCTCCTAACCTTATTTCACTTGTGTATCATGAAGGGTTTGCACTTCGAACATCTCCTACATTTCCTTAATTCGATTGTACAATGATTGTTCCATTTTTTGCATCTCCTGAGCTCTAGTTCCATCGGCCATGGTTAAGTAGTTGAGTTTTGTGAGCGGAGGGTTCTGATTCAAGAAACAAGATTGTTGCCCTGATAACAGTTGATATGAACAAATTGCAAACAGTAGAGGGTTTTAGAGAGAGAAAACAGATGGAAAAGAAGAAGGTTAGAGAGAGAGAGTAATCTTTTTTGTTATGATATACTCGTTACCATGGGAGAAATATAGCTGGCCATTAGGATACAACGGTAATAACAGTAGCTTAATAAGGGCCAGTTATAATGGGCCAACTATAATAAAGTTTTTAATAGCTACATCATCATTCTTTACATTTATTCATACTAGCTTATTTGTGCATTGGCATGGTCATCTCTTTGTTATTCTTTCATGAATTTGGTTTTCTATACAGGCTGATGAGAAAATGCAAGAAAATTTACTTGCTGGGAGAGGAATATCTTTTTTGCGAATCTTGGAGGCTGTACCTTTTCAGGGTGATGGAGATAAGATCAAATTGCCACCATCCTGCTTCACAGCATTGTCTGATGAAGGTGCTTTTGATAAGGGACCTCTATATTTCCAGTTATTAGTGGTTCATCATGAAGGTCCTTCGGAGATGACCTCTAGTGACTCAAAGCAGAAAAAGCAGAAAACAACTCATTCTGGTGTTCTCGAGTTTACTGCAGAGGAAGGATTTGTTGGACTACCTCCTCACGTATGGAATAACCTGTTTTCTGCAGATGCACCAAAGGCTCCTTTGGTTGAGGTTCGTTATGTCTGGCTGCCCAAGGGAACATATGCAAAACTTCAACCTGATGTTGTTGGCTTTTCAGATTTACCCAATCACAAGGCTATCCTTGAAACTAGCCTTCGACATTATGCAACTCTTTCAGTAGGTGATGTGATCACTGTCAACCATGGGATACTGATATACAAGTTACGGGTTCTCGAGTTGAAACCTTCAACAAGTATCTCTGTCCTTGAAACAGACATTGAGGCTGATGTTTTTGGTTCAGAATCAGCTGTTGAGAGTGCTAATCAGCATAGCCTGAAGCCACTTAATTTTGGGGCTGTAGAATCAGGAATGGTTGAAGAAGGGAGCTATAGGTACTATAAATTCTCCGTTGATGATGATTCTTGGAGGAGAATTGCTTCAGGAGAAGTCAGAGTTGAAATAAAATTAGAGGTTGAGACTGTTAGTGGTGATACTGACCTTTACATATCCAAGCATCCTCTAATATTCCCAGCTCGACACCAGCATATTTGGTCATCCCATGATGTGGGCTCAAAATCTTTGATCCTTAGCCATACGGATGAGAACTTTGGTAAAGGTACATATACTATTGGTGTTTATGGGTTCCAAGGGACAACGAAGTACAAGGTGTCAGTCTGTGTTCAGAACATTAGCAACCTTATGGTGAGTAAACAAGTTGGATCTTCATCATCAGTTGAGGTTGATTCTGTAGAGTGTAGGAACTGCAAACATCTGATACCAAGTAAGAGTATAGTATTGCATGAAGCGTATTGCACCAGGCATAACATTGTATGTCAGCATTCTGGTTGTGGAATTGTTCTACGAAATGAAGAGGCAAGAAATCATTTACATTGTGAGAAGTGTGGGCAAGCATTACATCAAGAAGAAATGCAGAAGCACATGGAAGTGTTCCATGAGCCCCTTCAGTGCCCGTGTGGTATATTTCTTGAGAAGGAACAAATGGTGAGTCACGGAAATGCTGATGCTGCTTGTTCTTCTTTATCTTTGTCTTCTTTGTACCCAATTGTTCCTCAAATATCTATGGAAATTTCTTTCATCAGTCCTACATTTGTGTACAATAGCGCCTACCGTTTTTGGGATACTGTTTTTGGCTATATTGGAATATGACTTGTTCTGTCACTAATTTTGCAATTTTAGCCTATCATCTAAATCCATTGTTTCCTAATCATTGAAGTTTGTTTGTAGATTTGGATGTTGTAGTTATTAACCGATTTATGTTGCATTTACTCTCTTTGTGTCAAGGATTAAACGTAACTTCCATGAGACTTTAATTCTACAAGTCGGATGTGTTAGAAATTCCTATTGTATTGCAATGAGATAAGTTCAATGTTCAA
The DNA here is from genome assembly GCA_027568955.1 of Erythroxylum tenue. NCBI lineage: Eukaryota > Viridiplantae > Streptophyta > Magnoliopsida > Malpighiales > Erythroxylaceae > Erythroxylum > Erythroxylum tenue. The sequence continues at coordinate 14,722,677 of JAOSBM010000004.1, forward strand.
GTTGTCTTCTTTACGATTTCATTAATATAATTCCTCATTTGTGTCGTCCAGCTTGCATTTAATTCACTTATTTGGTCGTATTACTATGGCAGGTGCAACACCAGGCTTCAGATTGTCCACTCCGTCTTATAACTTGCCAGTTTTGTGGTGATACAGTTGCGGCTGGGAGTTCAGCTATGGATTTAAGAGACCGATTGAGAGGACTTTCTCAGCATGAAAGTATATGCGGGTCTCGAACTGCTCCATGTGACTCTTGCGGACGATCTGTCATGTTGAAAGAGATGGATATCCACTATGTTGCTGTTCACCAAAAAAGTTGATCCTGTCACACGAAAGTCTTATCGGCACAAAGAAGCTGTCATGAGCTGTTGCCGGATAGATTCATGTTGTTATTTGTAAAATACTTGAGGTATCTCCACCGGAATGGGGTGGGTTTGTTGGCCTTGAAACGGGCGGTGCAACAGGAGCGGCTAGTGTTGATCGTATGATCGGAAATATAATTGATGTTGCTTTCCACCTGTGTTTAATTTGGAACTTGTTTCCTATTTCATAGTATATAACAATTAAGCACATGTTTCTCCGTGTCAAATATATGTATAATATGTTAATAATACCCTTCTTTGAGCCCTAAGGGGTATTTATGGGATTGAAGGTCCTGTATTTGATTCCTGTTTCTGTTAATACCGTTTACAGGAACTGTCTTTCTACGTTTTTTCTGCACCAACCTGCTTGTCCCTTTTCCTTAAATAGCTACTGTTTCTCCAGTTCTTGTGTAGGCTGATGCCCCATATCCTAGCAGACTTTCCCCCAAATACCCTGTCTCTCCTCATCCCAAACAAGCCTAGAAACTCCCATCATTCTATGCCCTAGCTCCCTCTCCATCAAACCAACCTGCACAAGGTCTGGTGCCACTAACTTCAGACTCTTCTTCATTGAAACCATTTAACTAGGAAGAAGTGCTTGGTAACGCCTCTGGTACTTGTCGCCAGTACATTCCACCCGCCATTAGGGATGGTTTAGCCATTGTTTTTCCCTGACGTCTTAAAGCAAGATATAAGTTTATGGGAGTTTACACTAATTGGTTTCTTTCTTGGAAACAGATTAGCCTTCCCGGTGATGAAACCATAGGCTTTGAAACGGTGGATACTTAGAGGACTGCAAGAGGAGTTGCTAAGTGAGGATCATCTCTTCCTTTTCAAGTTCATCTCAAAAGAAAAGACCTTGAAAGTCATAGAAGAGGGACCATGACACTTGAATGATTTGCCAATCTTTCTCCGGATGGAAACCTAGCATTAAACTTTAAAGCGTAAGTAGGTTCCATTATACGATAGAATATTGATCCACTAAGGGCTAACTCTCCTTCCAAGTTTTATAAGCAATCCATTATACATGGATGAGGCAACTTCATCAACAAAACGCATAGGATACAAAAGAATCAACATCAATGGTGACATGGATTATAACCCACCCAAAGAGGTTCCATTGATGAGATTGGGAGCGGAGGATAAGTTTGTGGGGAACAACATTAAAGTATCTAACCAATGAAGGTCATCTCTAGCTCAACAACGGAAGAAATGGCGATCAATAGGTAAGGTTTTCAAAACTAGTTTTTATAATGAATTGATACAATTGGAAAATGTTGAATCCACATTACCTAGAATAGATGTCTCTGAGAATTTAGGTGTGGCTCATGGTTCCTTTGACCATAATATTCAAGAACTTAATCAGAAGATGAAATCTCCTAGATCAAATAATGTGCCTACTCCCTCTCCCATTCAATGCCAACAGGATAATTCAATAGAACCCGTTGATAATGTTCTAATTCAAGGAGCTGGTGAATTACAGCAACATCCTAATATCCCTCTAGCTAGTGATGATGCTGCTCAGGAAGCTTTTATATCCATTGAAAGGAACAAATCTATGCAAAAAGCTATGTATAGATGCAATAATTCCTCGAAGAACTAATGAAATTGTTTCCGTGGAATTTTAGGGAATGATCCCAAAAAAACAACAATGGTAATTGTTTATATCAAGGCAATAAGACAAAACTTGTTTGATCTTTTGGGAAAAAAAAAAAGAGAGGGAGAAATGTCTAAGTTTATGGCTATTTAAGACTCATTGAAAGCCACCCCGATAGGCACCATAGAGGAATGATTATCTTAGCACATAATTCGAATAAATTTTTGGTTTTTGGTGTTGAGTTACCAAGGCACTAACTAATGCGTTCATCTTTTAGCTAAACTTGAAGGTGTTAGAAAGACCTTATTCACTTTTGTCTCTGCATCCAATTTTTCATTCTAAAAAGATATATTGTGGAATTATTTGGTATAATACAAGAATATGGTGAATGATCCATAGCTCATCATTGGTTACTTTAATTGTACACTGTTAGGTTTGGAATCTAAAGGCTAAAGATTCTTAGGGAAACCTTACGGGGAATTCAAAACCTATCTTTTGAATCTAGAAGTCACTAATCTTAGACATAATGGAAGATTCTTTACATGTTCCAATAATTAGGATTGTCTGTGGTAATTAAGGAGAAAATTTAATAGGGTTTAGTTACTTATTGTGGTTCAAAAAATTCAATTCAAGCATAGCTCATTTTAATAACAATCTTTACTCAGATCATTCCCCCGTGTAAACTCATTTATGAAAAGGTAAGGGGTCCTTCTTCATTTAGATTATTTTAACTACCTTAGTGATATGTATGGGTTCCAGGAAGTTATATCTAAGGGACTAGATTATCAAGTGAATGGTTGTGGTCTTACCAATTCCACAAGAAGCTGGTAGGAATAAAATAGGGGCTCAAATCCTTTTAGAAAATACGCATAGGGACACTTTTGAGGTTATAAAGTGAGCCAAAGAAGCACTAACACAATGCTAGGATAAACTCTATGATTATACCTGTGATGGCCCTCTCAAGATTAAGGAAAAGCAAACCTTGTGTTAGACCCTATAGGGGAGAGAATGACTTAGACAATGTAAGGGACAATGGGAGAAGGAATAAACCAGTAGTGTAGA
>JAOSBM010000004.1:14772753-14784241 GCA_027568955.1 Erythroxylum tenue
CTCAAGTATATTCCTTCTAGAATGACTGCCCTCTCTACCCAATCATTACAGTATTTATATGTACTAACCTCTTACGTTAGCCAAATAACCACCTGCTCTCCTATTCTCACATGCAACATGTACGTAACACTACCCTGCCCTTTATTATAACAGAAAAGGTGACCTTACTACTCGGTTACCCCTTCCTTCCCCCTTCTAGAATAGACCTTAGTAATTGGAGGTCTAACATAATCTTCGTCGCTCTTAGAAGTACCATTTTTCCTCTTTGCACCCTAACTCTCTATTTCTTTTTAAATCTCCTAAATCTCACTAACTTACTTGAAATGGCACGAACAAAGTCCAAGGGATAAAAGAAAACTTCGACTCTCACTACCAACCATGGCGAAACTCTCCGCCATGAACAAGAGTCTGAAACTCTGGTTTTTGAATCATCTTCTCTATCACCAATAGTAAGATCCCTAAACACCCCTACTTAACCTGTTTCTATCAGCTCTATCACCTCAAGTTTAAGAAGCATCCACTTAGGAGACTCCATATGAGAGAAAGAGAAAGATTTTGGCGATGTTATCTCTTCCTGAAGAATCAAATTCCGATTCATCTTTTGGACACAATGATCCAACGATCAAGCAACAATATGTCTCTAACTCAGGTGAAGAAAGTTTTGATGACTCAAACCCTAGCTTATCAGAAAAAGAAGAAGAAGAAGAAGAAGAAGAAGAAGAAGAAAAAGATGATGAAGAAGAAAAAGATGAAGAAAAAGAAGAGGAAAAATCTTCTAGTGGGGGAAACTAACAAGAAAGGTAAGATTCCATTCGCCTTCACTACTTACTCTCACTCTACCTACTCCTTTTACTTTATCTTTCAAAACTTCCGTACCACCATCATCAACTACTCCTCAACTAGTTCCATAAGTAAAAAAATTGCCTAAAGTTCACTTGATTGTTAATGATAATGATTCATATGAAGAACCAACTAGTTTAATAAGGTGTCCACGAAATGAAGTGTTGCAAAGTAGGCTAAAAAGTTTTTGAAAAAGAAAAAAGCCTTAATGCTGAACCAAGGGAAGAGGAAGAATCTCAGAAGAAAAAAAAGAAGAAATAAAAAAAGGCAAAGCGCTTATGATTGAAGAGAATATTGAAGACCCTATTATTCGGAATGAACTATCTTATGAAGAAATGTTGTTTGAAGAAATTCCGAAGGTAAAGGGGTCAAAATCAAAGAAACACAAGAAAGGAGAGTCTTCAGCACTGATCAAGATGTTTTAGTCAATGGAATCTGAAACATAGTACAAAATGCGCTATAAGAAGTGAAAGGTGGTTGCTAGACATATTTTGTCTCCTCTCCTGTTCGATGACATTGGTATTCTCATCTTTTCTTATTTTTTTGTCGTTGGTTGGTAGAATTTTTTGAATTTGAATGAGAAAGTGTGTGATGATTTAGTTAGATCATTTTATACACACAATGAGAAAAGATGAGATTGATGGGAAGTTGGCAATCGACTCTTAGGTACGTGAGTGTGAGATTTTAGTTACTAAGGAAATCTTGGGAAATATACTGAATATAATTCTCATATGCAGAACTAACCTTCCTTTTCATAAGTGAGACATTACTGATCTTGATCTGGGAGAAGTTGTGAATTTATTTGCCTGCACACTGAGAATACTCATGAAGAGAGACCTTGGTGTAGAAATTTGGACTTACTGCCACGATGCCTTGCATCCATGTCGGCTACTTCAAGTTTTCCAAGGAGTAGTTTAGTGGAAAGACGCAGTCTCTTAGACAGATATGTTGTGTATAATCTAATGAAGGGAAATAAGATTAACCTCCCAACAATGATGCTACGATTTATGGTGGATAAGGGAAGCCATAAGAATACCACTATTGGTCTACCTTATGGGATGTTACTTACTAAGATTTTCACTCATTATGAAGTGTCTTTTGATAATCAGGATTGGTATGAACCTGTCAAGTTTCATTCATCTATTCCCTATCAATTAGGATATATAAGCTGAAAGATATTGTATGGGTAGAGAAGAAAATAGAAAGAGTAGCAGACGTTTTGGGTCCTACTCCACAGAAATCGGCCCCTGTCACACTTCATAATACAATTGATCTGATCCTTTAACAACTGAGGGACATGCGATACAATCAAGATCAAATGAGTGAATAGATAACAAGGATACAACACCAATTCAATGACATACAAATCCTTAACACTATTATCTTACATGATTAGCATACTCTGGTTATTTTTTTGGATATACTGATAAGTTTTTTGTTAATGCCTAATTTTTACTCTTACATATTTTTGCATTTTTTCTTATTGTTAATTGCTTATCTCTTTTTGATAATGACAAAGGGGGAGAGTAGGGAGAGTATGTACTTAGTTGAAATATTTTGCTTTTGTTGTTAAATTTGATGATATATTTCTAAAACCTTTACTGTTGAAATTCTCTTATTATAGTATCATTTATAATAGGCTCCTACTACTTAGTGGTAGTAAGAGGCTCCTACTAAATCACGGTTATTAGTAAGAACTTATAAATTGTAGGTATCTTTCGAAACCTCTTTAAATCATTTGAATTTTTAAATATTTCTGTTTATTAGTTCTCATCATCAAAAAAGGGGAGATTGTTAGCTCAAGGTTTGTTATTAATGATTTTGATGATAACTATATAATATTTTAAAATTCAAATTTGATTTATTCGAATAGGTAACGATATAATTTTGCAAAAGAATGTTTCCTTTCTTGCAGGATCCTTTTTAATAAACTTACTTTATTTATTAGAAATGATTCCACAATATCTAAAAGGATCTTGCCAATCGTATAATTCGACAATCAGCTCCGAGAAAGTGTCAAAATTGATATCAAAGATTTTTAGACGCAAAGTCAACTCAGAATATAAGTGGAGCAATGACTAGCGGAAGAAAGTGTCTATTTACGAAAAAGCTACTGCATTTGCGAAGACGTCAGATTTTTGAAATACTTCAGCAACATTAATATTCTTGAAAATCATATTTTTGTCAAACTCCTTATGCCTTAGAAAGTGAAAATATTCTATCAAGAGAGATTGCTATTCCTTGAAGCTTACATTGAGTAAACCCTATATACTTTTTTTTAGAGCTTGTAGAGGCTTGTTAAACACTATGAGTGTGGAAGGTTGAAGAACCTTGAAAAATATGTACTTTTGAGCTTAGAGAGGCTCGTCAAAATTTAGTACTTGGAGTTTTATAGTGAAATAATCAAGTTGGATACTTGGGAACTGGACGTTGGCTTCGATATAAGCTGAACTAGTATAAATTGACTGTGTCACTTTTTCTCTCTTAACTTTTAAAATTTCTCATTATAGTTTTTGTGTTTAATTTGCAAGAGTCTCCTTCAGTTTTAGAATAGGCTCCTTTTGTTTTAATATTGCAAGAGGTTTCTTTTGTTTTAAATTTTTACAGGCTCCTTTCGTCTTGAACGTTAACAGGCTCCTTTTGTCTTGAACGTCAACAGGCTCCTTTCTTTTTGAACGTTAACACTCTCCTTTCATTTTGAATCTTAACTAGCTCCTTTCATTTAAAAATTCAAGTGATTTAGAGGGGTTTCAAAAGATACCTGTAATTTATAAGTTCTTACTAATAACCGTGATTTAGTAGGAGCTTCTTACTACTAATAAGTAGTATGAGTCTATCCTATATGATATCGTAATAAGAGAATTTTAAGGCAAAAGTTTCAGAAATATATTATTAGAAATAACAGCATAAACAAAATATTTCAGCGAAGTATATACTCTCTCTACTCTCCTCCTTTGTCATTATGAAAAAGAGATAAGCAATTAAGATATAAGAAAAAAATGCATAAACATGTAAGAGTAAAAATTAGGCTTTAACAACAAAATTGTCAGTATATCAAAAAAATAACCAGTGTATGTTAATCATGTAAGATAATAGTGCGAAGGAGTTGCATGTCATTGAATTGGTCTTGCATCCTTATTATCTGTTCACGCATTTGATTTTAATTGTATTGCATGTCCCTCAATTGTTGAAGGATCAGATCATTTGTATTATAAAGTGTGACAGGGTTGATTTCTGTGGAGCAGGACCGAAGACGTCTGCTACTCTTTCTATTTTCTTCTATACTCATACATAATCTTTCAACTTATATCCAAATTGATAGGAAATATATGAATGAAACTTTGCAGGTTCATACCAATATCAAAAGACACTTCATAATTAGCAAAAGTCTTGGTGAGTAGCATCCTCTAAGGTAAACCACCAGCGGTATTCTTATGACTTCCCTTATCCACCATAAATCATAGGATCATTGCTGGGAGGTTCATCTTATTTCCCTTTAGTAGATTATACACAACATATATGTCTAGGAGACTACATCTTTCCACTGAACTACTCTTTGGAAAAATTGAAGTAGCTGATCTTAATGCAAGGCATCGTGACAGTAAGAAGGTGGGTATGGTGGGGGAGCAACATAAGGAGGGTCCTCATTCTTTCCTTTATCTTTTTTTTTTTGCTTTTCTTGGTCCTCTATAAGGTAGGTTTCAACTTGTTTTTCTGCTAATTATTTGAGCTCTTTCCCACGTTTAAGTGTGATCGCCTTGATTCGCTCCCGTTGATTTCCTCCAATATTACTTAGGAGAGTCCCACACTTCTTATAGATAGTACATTCACAAACTCACTTGAACATTCAGGTTGTTAATAGAAGAGACATGGTTCTTCACTACTTGCTCGATCTTCTCTTTTAAACTCGTAAATTTAGAAGTCATAAATTTGTCCATCTTGGAATCTATTATATTAGACTTATCATGATGAAATTCCGGTGGGCCTTGATTCCTCAATTGAATTCCTGCATTGTTGGATCAAGAAAATTTTAGATAGTTCCTCCACCTAAGATTATTGGCGTTAGAATAAGGACTGTTCCCTCCTGACCAAACTGTGCGCCTATGTAATTGAGTTGCTCCAAATTGTTGTTTAGCATTAAGAAGCAATCAGCTGTAACATGATTATCTTGCCTACATAACTTGCATCCTTGTTAAATTGCTTTAAGTAGAGTTGAAGAGGAGGCTTTTAGGTTATTTAGATGCTTTGTTAAATTAACAATTTTAGCTTATAGTGATGTCACTGAATTAATAACTATCATTATCTTTTGATCCTAGAAGGTTGACTACTATTTGCTTCAATTTGATGTCCAAATAGAGTTATTATTTGTCATCTCCTCTAGCAAATCTTCTACTTCCTCAATTATTTTGTCACATTAAGGACCCTCCAATATTTGTATCATGGTGCCCTCATGGGTGGATTAACTTCGTTGTAAAAATTTTACAATAAGAATTCCTTTGACAAGTTGTGATGAGGACATCTCCTTTGCAAATCCTTGTAATGCTCCCACGTTTCATATAACAACTACCCCTCGTTTTATTGAAAATTCATGATTTCTTTTGATAATTCATTGTCTTCATGAGAGGGAAGTATTGGTCTAGAAAAATTTGTACTAAATGCTTATATATATGTCGTGATGTTGGTTGGGTTGAGTGAATGGTAGCACACTTTGGTTCTATCTCTGAATGTAAAGGGAAAGAGCCTCATTTTAATAGCATCTTCTGATATATTAGAATATATTACATATTTCTAAGAAGTTCACTAGATGAGCATTGAGATCTTTATTAGCCCCCATAAAACTACACGTTAGTTTGCAACATATTCAGCAATAATGGTTTGATCTTGAATGAAGTTGCTTGCACTGGTGGTTGAGTGATTCTTTGTTGTACCGCATTAAACCCTGACTTCATGAAATCCATAAGGGTTCTTTGTTGGTCTCCGTGATTGAATTCTTCTGCCATCATTCTTTCTATCTTTTATTGGCATTTCGCTGTTCGAATTTATCTTTCTTGCCTTGTGATGGCCAAGAGTTGGAGCTTCTCCAACTATGCTCAAACTCTAAGTAATTTTTATGTTCATGCAATTGCAAGCACACAAGAATGACAAAAATTCCTTAAATCAAAAGAATTAAAATCGTCCTAATGCGAAAATCCCTGACAACAACATCAAAAACTTGTTGAGTAAGTTTTATATATAATAAAACTCTTAATACCCACAAATACACAAATCGTATTTTTTATTATTAAGGTTATCGTTTCCATGAGGATTTATAAAAACCTATACAATTTGAATCTAACTTTGCCTAAGGTAATACAAAATTGATTTGAATTAAATTTAAATAAAAGAAATTGAAAAATAAATAACGAAAAAAAAATCAAATATCAAGTGAGCTGCCAATAAAATTAGGTTGTGATCAAAGTTTAATAGTTATGAACTATTCTATCCTTATTTTGATTCCTTTAATCTTATTTATTCAATTTATGTTGGATCATAGATTTCCTAAGATTTTGATTACTCTCTCACAAGATCTAATCAATTAACCCTAATTGAATTTGATAATTATAAATTTGCAATCTCTCGATTCACAAACTACTCCTAACTTATTTAATTAAATTTGAAACAATCTCTTAGATAATTAATTTTACAACCAAGATCTCTCTTCGATTGATCATTAATTTTGATAATTGTCGGTTTAGTAAATTCCCAAGTTTCATTGTATAACCTAACTCTAATTACTTTTGACTTACTCTCTCAATTTGTTATCAATTTTATGCATAATTATCACAAATATCCAAAGATATATTAAAATCAACAATAAATAAAGTCACAAAATAATTCCTAATTTATATTAAAAATCCATAGACATGTTATACATCATAAAAATCCAGTTACACATCAAGGGTAATGAAGAAAGTAAAAAGAAAAGAATAAAACTATTTGACTCCTAAACCTGCAATGCTGGAATTTCTTGAAGCCTTTCTTTGATCTCTCCACTTTTGATCTAATTTGATTTGTGGTTGCTGCCTCTTTTTTTTTTTGTTTTTTCATGTTCTTATAGAGTTCATTAAGGTTCTAGGGTTGTGTCTAAGGTTCTCCACTTTGTTCGGTTTCAAAAATAGCCCTGAACCCTAAAAACATGAAAAAAAAACTCATCCCTAAAAAACCTCTACCATGATTATAACCTCTGCATGACTCTCTGTCACGATTAGCTGAATCAAGGAAGCACGATCGTGATATAGAGCCATGCAGCTCCACTCACGTCTGTCACGATCGTGCTCTTTGTGTATGATCGTGCCTTCCTTCAAGCTTCCTCCATCTTCTTCAATGTTCAATTTTCTGATTTCCAACACTCACAAACACATCTAACATCTAAAGAAACTTAAAGTTAAGACTGAATTCATGCTTTAAACCGTACAAACACTTGGAACATAATCAAACACTAACACTAGCACAATTCTAAGCCTATACATATAATAATAATCTAAGAAATACTTGAAAACACACTAAAACTTTTAGAAAAATATAGTATGAACTATACCTGTCAACGACAATTAAAATCTCCTATTAGAATATCGATCTCATTAGGGAAGATTTGTTACATCACCTCATCTACCTCTTCGTAGAATTTGTTTTTAAGTTATTTTTCCAAACCTACTTGAGGTGCATTGAACATCACCTTTCATCGTAATCTTTACAGACAGAATCCTATCATTAATCTTCTTTACTCCTATAACATGATTTATAAGTTCCTTAATAGCTAAGATACCTATCTCATTCTATCATTTAGAACACCTAAGTACAAAAGTTTGAACCTATTAATTTCTTTCGCTTTAGCTCCTGTCTACTTTGTCTCCTAGATATGAATTTTATATTTATCTAAAATCTCCACTATTTCCAAAGTCTTCCATGTAATGGTTTTAATGTTCCAAGAACCTATCCACAATTTGTCAATATCTTTTTTTTTCTTAGAGCCAAAACTCACTAAAGGACTAACCTTTGCTCTATCATCGGTAGTCAAAGCCACCATTCCTATCCCAATGCCCAACACAAGCTAAAGAGGAGGAAACCCAAATTATTAATAAATTCTAACAAGGGCACCACACTAAATGGGTTTAAAAATCATGAGTACACATAACCTCAAGCAAATCAAAAATTCAAAGGTACAAAATCTTAACCACTGTTAGCAATTAGGATTCTACAGAATGATAAAATCTAGTATTGAACAGTTAAAACAGAACAAACAAACTATTAAAAATTATAAACGAAAAGAGCTTAATCAACAAGGATATTAAACCCAGATCAGATGGAAACAATTATAAAGCGCTGAACTAACAAGGATATTAAACCCAAATCAGAAAAAAAAAATTATGAAGTGGTAAAGGCTAGGGACCTAAAATACCAACAACTCCCATTCAACTCAATAACTCTAAGCCCAATTAAAACTAAGCCATGTGATAAGCTAAGGGATTTTATAACAACTCTAAATGAAAAGTACAATGAGAAGAACTAATAAACACAAACTATGGCAAGAAGAAACAAATCAAGCTAGAAAAAAGTAGTGCCGACAAATTACTAGAGTTTTATGACAATCACACAAACCAAAAACCTAACAACCATGTAATAAAGGAAACAAAACTTCAAAAGCAAAATTTATAAAAATAAACTCCTTTACGCAACTATGTAAGAGCGTCAACACTTACAAGAAGTGATCTAAAGAGAAAGACACAAACTTCTAGAAAAATTCAGCCAATCGAGCTAAGCAAGCAGCAATCCTAACCAAAAAAGAGATAAAAATCGAAACTTTCACCCTAACTGCGAGTCAAAACAACAAAGTTCTTAGACCCACTAGCCAAAATACTTTTAGGTACCAAAGATCAGTACATGTATAAGTAAGTCTCATGATTCTTGTATTGAAAGTTTTGGGGAGGTTGATCAATCACAAAATATTTGTAAAGTTAGTTATAATTCATCAAATGGAAAAGTTGATTGTATCTGTAGAAAATTCAAGTTTGCTGAAATTATGTTCTTATGTTATAAAAGTTTTTACTAAAAAAATATTATAAAGATCCCATGTCAGTACATATTGAAAAGGTGAACATGTAAAGCAAAACTTGGATTCGCGAGAGCTAAAACTTCAAGAATTGACATAAGCAATTTGAATCCAAGATACTTCAATGTATGAGGTATAAAGAATTGTGACGCATATATGTTCACTTTTTCTCTCGAATCATACCGAAATACTGTAACATCCCATTACCCACGTTGAGGCTAAAATTGTAAATGTGAGAGATTCACTGAGAGATTAGAAATGTGTTTCATGCTCATGCATTATGTGACATGCTCATGCATACAAATATTAAATCTTTGCACATAAAAATAATGGTACATGCATTCATTGAAACTTCTGGGTATAATTGAGTTTAAATGTGATTTTTATTGAAAATGAGAAATAGAGGGAGAATAAAGAGTGATCTTGGTATGATTTGTGATAAGGAAAGATTTTGAAAACAAAATTGGTAGTTGATCTGGAAAATGTTCACTGAGTGTGCTTCGGTCTGTTAGCCATAACTTTTTTGCTAGTTATCCAAATAAGATGATTATTTATTTACATTAAACTAGAAACATATGGCCACATTTCTTGTGAAGATATTGAATTTAAATTCTGTCTTTAAGAGTCTCAAAATTTGTCATGAAGTTGAGAACTAGGTGCAGTACATTGGTGGATGAATGTAAAATTTCGTTCTGAATTCAGGGGAAATCTGTATTGATCTAGGCTGAACTAGATAAAGTTGCCGTCTTGAGAGCCGTAGATCTTTCTAACGGTATATAGTATGAGAATTTTTGGACATTGGAGTCGAAACTTATGATCCTTATAAGAGGAGATGCTCAGGAGTATAGATGGTATCATCTATAAAAACGTATCGTCTTAAGTTAACTTTGCTTCTTAAGAGTTGCATCATCTTAAGTTGTCTTTGCTTCGTCTTAAGTTGACTCTGCTTTGTCTTAAGAGTTGCATCGTCTTAAGTTGACTTTGCTTCGTCTTAAGTTGACTCTACTTCGTCTTAAGAGTTGCATCGTCTTAAGTTGACTTTGCTTTGTCTTAAGTTGACTCTGCTTCATCTTAAGACTTGCATCGTCTTAAGTTGACTCTGCTTCGCCTTAAGAGTTGCATCGTCTTAAGTTGACTCTGCTTCGTCTTAAGAGTTGCATCATCTTAAGTTGACTCTGCTTCGTCTTAAGTTGACTCTGCTTCATCTGCTTTTTTCTTCGTCTGCTTTCTGCTTCGTTTGCTTTTTGCTTCGTCTGCTTTCTGCTTCGTCTGCTTTTTGCTTATGTGACCGAATTTTTTTCTTCTATACACTATACGTCTGATGCTATCATTTGGTCCATTTTTGACCCTACAGGTGATAGAATTTGTCTTTAATGTTTTCATGAACGATGTAGATATTGAAGTCCTCTTTCGAACCCTTCAAGAATGATCTTAATCAGATATCCCCAGAGAGAGTTATGCTAATTGTAAAACAGCTTCTGTGTACTATTCATAACCTTCTTCCTGTGGTCACTGTTCATTTTGTATCATTTGGTCCAAATTTGATTCTTTAGACGATAGTGTTTGTCTCCAAGGTCTTCATGAAAGTTGTAGATCTCTAAGTCTCCTTTCAAACCGTTTAAGGATGATCTTGATCTGACATCTCTAGTGAAAATTATGCTAATTGTCCCACGACGGGTGCAATATGAATTGAGGACAAAACCTTGTTTGATTCTTTCGGCCATAACTTTGTTATCCGACCTCCAAATGAAGTGATTCTTAAACCATTGGATTCATAAGACATTTTTCTACCTCTCCACAAATATTGGTAGCATTCTGAATTGATTTGAAAAAGATTGATTGAACGAAAGTGAGGGAATTGGTTGGAACAATGAATTGGTGTTGTATCACATAACATACTTCGGTATTTTAATTATATATGGATTTGAAGAATACCAAATTGAATGATTTTGGTGTCAATTGGAACATAAGACATAGGGGAACATGTTTCTAGAAGAAAGTGTTGCGAAATAACTTCAGCATCGGGGTCAAAAAGAACACGCAAAGTTGACCCGAAATGATGATTTATGGAAAAATATGGAAGTGATTTAATAGGTTATAACTTGTGATTGCAGTGGTGTTATTGAGTTTTAAACTTAAGTACAAATCTTACTTAAGTGATCTTTAATAAAAGGAAGTGGATAACTGGCTAAGAATTGGACAGGTGTTCTAGCTTTAAAGTTGAGTTTTAATAATCTTGAAACACAAGTTACTATACTTGCCTTCATTTCTTCCTCTCGAAGTTTCTTTCTCTAGTGTTTCATCAACATAGAGTTTTTCATTAAAAACTCCACCAAAGCTAAACTAAGCTTACCCTTATCTTTAACTATTACCACTTTGTCATCTGTTTCTTTTGCCTCAAGAAAACCTGACCCAAACCCTCTGTATGATGAAGTACGAGAGTTACATGAGAGTTAGGGCTTTATGATGGTTGAAGATTTTAGAGTTTTAACAAGTAAGTATCGTGTGAATTCTTATGAGAAGTCTGAATATGAGATAAAAGGGATGATTTATCTGACA
>JAOSBM010000004.1:14784341-14802044 GCA_027568955.1 Erythroxylum tenue
ATGGAATAACCCTTCAAGGCAAGATAATCATGATTCAGGTTTACTGTTCAAGAAAGTTGGGTTCCGGATGCGGGATCTAACAATTTTCATGAATACAGTACAAACTAGATAAAATTTCAGATGTGTTGTTTTTACGTATTTGGGGATTCTTATTTCTTATTACATTGGAAAAAACTCAAAATAAAGCAAACACGTGATTATCGCGGGACACGTTGGTAAACAGTGCCTAGCTTGTCTTGGTGAAGACTATGAAGAACTGGTAATGGAGGTTCTTGCAGTATATGGACGCCTGGATTGGCTAAGCCTGCGAGCTTAGCTAGAGTATTCACGCACTGGTTCCCTTCTCGATGTACCTGCTACATTTGCACCTCCCAAGCTCTTTGAAGTAGCTCGTGGGTACCTGTCAACAAAAAACTATTTCTGTCAGTCGCAGTATAGGAAGAGGTGAGAAGATTAATGACTTCTAAGGAGTCCACTTCGACAATAATACGGCGGTATCCCAGCAACCATGCTAGTGTGAGGGCCAAGTGGACTTCCCATAGTTCCGCTGTAAGGGGCGAGTCTCTTCCAATGTGATGTAAAAACCCTCCACACCACCTTTCATGCCAATCACGAAGTAATCCGCTAGCTGAAGCTTCAGAAGAGACTGGCTGAACTGCTCCGTCAGTGTTAAGTTTTAGCCAGTCCTCCGGTGGTTTAGACCACCCCACCAGACTGCCCGCCGTTAAACCCTGCGTGGAGAAAACACAACTTTCCACTATCCTTGCCTTGACTATCCATCCCACAAACTCCCTCACAACTCTCGGACCATGCTCAGGCCACTCAAAATCAGCCTAAAAATGCTTTTATTGTGCCAAAACCAGAGCATCCAACAGGCTACTCCAAAAATAGTGGGGATTCTTATGTAATATGATGGTGTAGAGATGATTTTGAGTAGAAAGATCATTGAATACATGCAGGAGAAGAGTACAGAAATTTTAAAAGTCATAAGGACTTATATGCTCTGTTTTTCCTTCTAATTGTATATATATACATAAGTGAATATTTTTGGAAAATTGAGGATGAACAAACAGAGAGAGAGAGATAATATTGTATTTTCGGTGGGATTGAAATGGAAGGCAGCTAGTGATAAATTAGTGAATGAATTGTTGACATCAAAGTACCAAAGGTATGAGTATGTTTGTGGATAACGATATTCACATGATTAAGTGATTGATTTATGAAATGAAAATGAGCATAAGATATGAAGTTGGTAAAGTACCCGGGATTATCATTGAGCATGTATTATACATAATCTACATAAATATTTGTGCATAAATGAGTTTTGTAACGTGTGTGAATTGTGTATTGCATAAATGGGATGTGCAGGATAAACGACCGCATTCAGGCGTTCTCAGAATTTGGAAGCAAATGCTAGTCTAGAGCGTACTATGAGTTGACCGAGATGGTCTCACTTTATTGTTTGTTATTTGAATTTTGCATTAATTGACTACTGAATCATTATGTGAATGTGATTGATTGTGATGGTTTCCACACAGAAGGTCCAATGAATGTGATGTATTAATGAAATATTGAAGTGTTACTTGTATGTGAATGAGATGAAATAAGTGTGCATAATATGATTGTTAAATGCTGGACCCTGGTCCGATGACAAATGTGTTTTGAATGTGCATTTGCATGTAAATAAAAAGTGATACTCAACTTTAATGTTGAATGCCGGACTACAGTCCGATGATATATGAATATGAGTGAACGTGGATCATGCAAATGTGATTGATGCATTTCATTTCATGAATGCATGAAACATAATGGCTGTTGTGACCAGAGTAGCTATCGTTCAGAGCTTAAAGCTTAACGAGTAAAAATGAGCTTCGAGCTCAAAAGTGAATCAGAGCTTGATGCTCAACGTTTAATAAGCCCTGTATCCCCCAAGCGGATAAGGGACAATTATCAGTGAGTCCTATATGGGACAACTTAGGCATTCGGTCACAACAAAGTAACAAATAGAAAGTGGGTCTCATGTGCTTTGCATATGCATAATATGAGTGATTAAATTGTATTGAATGTGAAGTGTTAAATGTGTAATGATGTGAATTATGTATTACGTGATTGGGTAAGTCATCGATGATGGTCACTCATTGAGTTTGCAAAACTCACCCAAAATTTGCAAATATTTTTCAGGATCAGAAAAATACCCCGTTAGGCCAACGGGAGTATACCTAGAAGAATACCTCGTTAGGCCAACGGGAGTATACCTACAACATTCAAGTGAAGGATAGAGGTCGAGAACAGTTCGCGTCTGCATTGCATTTCCCTATTTTGTATTGAATTGTATATTCTGCAACTTTTTGTATAAATTTGTATTCCGAAACGACTAAAGTGTTTTATATTTGTGAAAGGGTCCAAATAATTATTGAAAATTTTGTTGATTATATTATATTGATTGAGAATGTTTATGAAAGAAAGTGGGCCTGAGTTGGTTATGGATTTCCGTATATAATGTTTGTGGTTTCAAAAAAAAAGTTTTATACCGATTTATAAATAATTGAGTGCTCTAACATACCACCCTCGCAAAATACAGACTTAGATATTACCCACAATATCAGGTTTGGGCACCAAGGGAGTTGGGGTGCTACAAATACAACCCACCTTAAGGATTTGATCCTGAGATAAACTGCTAAAGATGAGAATTTTTTGACTCTCACATTTCTCACATTTAAATATATTTCAGCGCTTCATCAATGCAGCTAAAACCCCGATATCATGACACCACCAAGGACATTACTAGAGAATATAAAAATGCTTTTAGGCAGAAGGCACCTGTCATAGTAAGCGCATAGACCAGAGAGACATTTCATAGGTTTGAATCCTACAGTTAAATAGACTCCAGTTTTCACCACGTAATCGTCTTTCAAATTTAGTTCTATCGACACAATAAGACAGAAGAAAACGCAAAAACCTGAAATAATCAACATACGTGTACACAGAAAACAAAGTGCATATATTAGAGGATCAAATATCTCTCGAGCACTCGGTTAAAAGTTAATAAGACTTTTTTTTTTGGGGTGTTCAATACTACATTCATTCGTACAACATTAAAGAACTGCGGGGTTAACCTAACGATTAAATGAGAGTCACCTTGTTGCCCTTTCAACTAACTAGTGAAGATATGGGGTTTGGTACTGGTAGCCATTTCCAAAGTAACTGCCATAACTGGGAGAGAAGCTGTAAGTAGCAGAACTGATAAACTGGGGAACATGGTTGTCAGCAGGTGCGGGATAAACATATGGTCTGTCATACACATACTGCGGGTACTTATCAGTAACTCTTGGATAAAATGTCTTGTCAGAAGCAGTTCCCGTGACACGGGGATGACATCCTACACCAGCACGTGGTCTTTTAGGCTGAGGTTTACCAGTTTCAGTTACCCTTTTCTTGTCTGCCTTCGTCTTCTCCAGCTGAAGAAGTCGTTTCTGGAGTGGATCAACCGGATATTGCTCCTCAAGTTTATGCTCTTCAATGCACTTGATCATGGCCTTAAGGGCTGTCAGCTCTCGTTCATTGATCTCATTCTGAAAGAAAAAGTCTTTATCAGAGTCCTAAATTAATGGTCTGTACTAATAGTTACACAAACAACACTTAATACCACCAATCGCCATCTTATATCAACTTCTGATGTTGACAACAAAGTGCATACATGAACTTCATTGGGAAATCTAGAAAATCTGTTCTATAATAAACCAAGCAGTTTTCCGGCACTTGCAAGCTTAAGAAGCAGCACAAAAACCCATGGCCAAAATTTGAGCACTTTCAGGATTGTCTACATCATTAAAGTTAGACATAGGGTTACATTATGCTTGGGTTTAGCTGCGCTCTTTATCCTCGTTTTAATCTTTTCATGTATTTGTGAGCCTTAGGGTGATTGAAATAGCTTGGGCAATGGGTTGGCCCAGGCCTGCCCGGCCCAGCTCAACCCTAGTAGGCGGTCCGAACCCCACACGAAACCATGTCAGAATCGAGTCACACAGCCTGCTCGACTGCCCCAATATAACGTCATTTTGGTTTCACTTCTCAAAACGACATGGTTTTGGTCTTAAGTTTCTTATTGAGAAGGAAAACTAAAGTAGAAAAACCTTACGATAATCAAATAATTAAGAAAACATAAATTATTAATTCAAATATGCCCTTGCATCTTGACCAGTGTACCAAGCACGTAAAGATGCACATGCAAAAAACTGCACGTTAGGATCTATGAACTGGGTACTTAGCTTCAATTGTACGTGAATGCCACTATATTCAATGCATTTTCTTCCTTCCACTGAACTTCCAGTATCCTATACTTTAGAAGCAGTAACTCATTATGAACGTTCTAAGTGGGCCCCTTTAAATGATTTAAGTAGGAATAATATTAGGGAAAAAGCAACTCGTTTCCATATGGCCAAGAGGCAAGGAAATCCTTGCAAAGTAGAGATCACTGAAATTCAAATACTTCTTCAACTCATAGTAGTTGAGCAAGAATACAAACCTGTAGAGTCATAGGAGATGTATTTCCAGACTTGACAAGTGAAGAAAATTTTCTGGCCTCCAAGTATGATTTCAGTAACGGTACAGGTAGGAACTGCTCAGTCAACTCAAAAGCAAAAGCCAAGTTAACAGCATCAATTTGCCTTCCACTGTTGACCAGTAATTTAATTACACCTGAAGCATCAATGAAAAAGGAGATAAGAGAGACATCCAGAATAAAGCGCTTCCAGCATAGATACTTCAAGTATTCAAATATCTTCATCCCATAAGTAAATGAATCTCAACCTGGCATTTTATCTGATAGCCCAAGGAATCGACAAAGCTCAGCTGCTTGACGACGACGTGAAACCATTGGAATTAGCCTGGATAGTTCTTCTTCGTCGAAATCGGAAGCAATTCCAAAAGTGGCTAAGAGTTGTAAAAATGCATGTGCCTCCAAGGAGTTCCCATTGCTTGCATCCACATCTAAAGCATCCAATTTTGGCTTCCATTCTTCTGCAATAGCCTTTGCTCGCTTCTTAACATCTGCTGAGATGACATCAGATACTGAAACTAAATCTTCATATGTTAGTACAATGCTGAGGCACTCCATCAACATGATACAGGTTCGACGAAGCCCCAAAAGGTTAGAATCTTTCCTTCCATCAATATTTGGTACATCAACCCGATAGAAGTGGTCTAAAGAGTTCAAAACCAATTCAGCAGGTTTAGAAGCAGTCTTTAGAGCAAATGGAATCTCGTCCTTTAGAACAGCAAGGTTTTTACGGTTATCTGATATAAACTTGTGCAGCCTTTCAGAGTCCATCTCTTTACACAGTGCAAGCAACTGGGGGTAAGAAACCGCTTCCATGTTTGTATTTACAGGAGAATCTTTGATCTCTTCCAAGTTACTTTGGCGCACCATGGCATCAGTTGTTCGGTATTCAATGGTTGGCGACTCACCATGGTCATCATTGGTGACATCAACAGATTTGACAGATGATACCTTCCTATGCTTGTTCTCAGCAATAGCAATTGCCAACATAGCAGCATCTCTTTCCTCTTGGAGTCTCTCCAATGAATCTTGTTCCTTGGCCATAACAGAAACTTCACATTTTTTCAACATTTCTTGAGCCTTTCTTGTTTTTCTTTCATACTCCTTTTCTTGGTCTTCCAGTTCATGAAAGCGCCTCTTCAATGACCTCTCAAGACAATGAAAATGTTCCTCAATTTCTTTCCATTTCAAGTTGAGTGTTACAGCCCGATGACTTTCAAGTTCAGCAAATGCTTTCTGAAGTTGCTCTATCTTAGAGGATGTAGAGTTGATGAGGCTTGCAACTGATTCAGTATACTCCATAGCAGACAAGCTGGCACATATTAAAAACTTGCACATTAGAGACATGCACATCAGAGTTAAAGAAAGTCAATGTAGGCCAAGTTTTTTTAAGAATATAAGCATATTTCTCGTATATAGGTTAGACGGTGCACATGCTCATTCCTGAAAATCATAATACATCAGAATATAATGAGAAGAAAAAATCATTAAAAACACAACACTAAGTACTTTTCCTAGTTTCTTTCCAATATTTTCAAGATTGAGAGTTCAAATTTTATACCAGGATGTAATTTCCTAGATCATTCACCTAAACAATAGAACAGAAAGGATAAAGTTC
Organism: Erythroxylum tenue; assembly: GCA_027568955.1. Taxonomy (NCBI): domain Eukaryota; kingdom Viridiplantae; phylum Streptophyta; class Magnoliopsida; order Malpighiales; family Erythroxylaceae; genus Erythroxylum; species Erythroxylum tenue. The sequence continues at coordinate 14,790,518 of JAOSBM010000004.1, forward strand.
CAAAATTAACTTTAAAAGTCCAGACTGCGGAGACACATGAGAAGAATTCAACACTGCTATCAATGACACAGGATTGGATAACAAGTTTCTCATATTGCATAATTTATCTGATTGGTCCCTCTCACAAATCAGTTTGATATTAGGTTGTGTTTTGGTTATCTTATGGAAATTTACACAAATTCATGTAAGTGATAAGGAAAAAAATACGGCCTTCCTTTCAATTTCATTTTCCATTAAGAATACTTTATCAAGTTTACAAAAGAGTACCAGTCTTTAACTTGGTTTTACACGTATTGATGACATTTAAATCCCAACTGCAAAACGCATCAGATAGATAAACCTTTACAATTTCCTCAATCTTTAAACTTCATTTAGTAAACTGTCCCGTTTAAATCATCTTGAACACCAAACTCATAAAATGAATATATAAAAACAACAAAAGCAAAAAGACGTCAATAAATTGCATACCAAGAATTTAGTACCATTAAGGCATGCGTCATGTGCGCTAACATAAAGGGTTTTTAGTCCAGATATTAGGCAGTACCAACTCAAGAGCTTACCAGTGACCTCACAAGATTGAAGGGAAATATCTCAATCAAGAGACCACTCGATATCAGAAAACAAAACAGGACAAAAATCAAAACCATGAAGATAGAAACGCTAATGGAAACCCATCAGCAAAGCAAAATTAAACGTAGAACTCATAAAAAAGCCGTAAATTAGCTATCTAGAGCACAGGAAATCCCTAATGATCAACCATTCAACTTCACCGCCAAACATTTGCGAGCAATCAGTAACAAGTAGGAAAATCTAAGCTGAAGTAGCAACAATCGGAGATAATAAGCCAAAATGGAACCAATTTCGAAGCAAACAAACAAAGCCAATCTACACATAACGTTAAGAAGCTGAGAAAAAGAAAAGCATAAGAAAGTAGCAAACCTTAGCGTTTTGATAGGAAAGATGAAGAAGTGTAAATTAAGGCTGATAGAGGTCAGTCCATGACGGATTGAAGTGGATTAGGTTTTCTGGTAGCTTATCTGCAAATTCAGAGAAAATAGAAAGGAAAGTGCAGAGTGTGGCTCTACAGATCTGCGTTTTGTTGGGGCACTCTCATGTGCGCTATTTTACCAAACCAAATTGTTAATTTTATGTTGAATTATTTCGCTTCCAAGCAGTTTGGGCTGGCTAAGCCCCGAGGCTTCCAGTGGGGCAGTTAAAAAGACATGTGACGTGGAAGCTAAAAAATTTAAAATCACGTAATATATTTTTTTGGAAAAATAAAATCACGTAATATACTTTTTTGGAAAAATAAAAGTGAACAATGTTCTAGTACTCAATTTAATCTCTCTCTCTCTCTATCGTTCAATGTCGTGAATATCGTATCATATTTGGTATCGAATTGAGTTCTGATACAGTACTGTATCACTACCGATTAATATTGGGTATCGTTTCGGATAATTTTTTTAATTTATAAAATAGTTCCTAATTTTTTTTAAAATTACAAATTATTCTATTGTCATATTGTACAGTTGTACCATATATTTTTAACCATGTCTTCAAAAATCATAATAATAAATATTAATCATAATTTAAATTTAATTTATAAATTAATTTAATACTTATTAATAAATATAATTAAATTTAAAATATATTTTTAAAATATATAAATTTCAAATAAATTTTGATTTAATGATTAAAAATATATATAATAAATATTAGTTTATAAATAATAATTTTAAATTATTTATTTGTAAAAATAAAATATTTTTTATTAATACATTATTAATAAATATTAATATAAATTTAAATAAAAATAATTTATTTTTAAGTTTTATTTAATTTATAATTATTATTAGTAATAATAATATTTATTTTTAACTTAAAAACAAAAATAAAAAATTCACAATAATTATTAAAGTTGAAGTAAATAAAATAACTAATTAAAAAATTTTTGAAAAAAAGAGGGAGGAAGAAGAGACGGGAATGATGGAAGAAGAGTTTAAAATTTTTTGAAAATCTAGCAAAAAAGTCCCTCTATTTTTTAAAATTTCCGATACCAGCCGATATTTGATCGATATTTTGAATACCAGCGATACTAACCGGTATTTAAACCCGATACAATTGAGCCCGGTATCGTACTAGTTTTGGTCGGGTACGATACGTACCAGTATTCAAAACACAGCTCTCATTGCTATAGAAGTGTTTGTTTGTAACAGAGTCTCCATCGACGGGATGTTGGGTCTAAAATGACTTTCTTCTCGACGCTATGTGCTCCGTTCTCTCTACTTTTTGGGACTCCATATAACAAATTTAATGATAACATTAATTCTATATTCACAATTATTAATTAAATTGCCTAATGTATATTTAATAACTATAATGAGATAGTTAATAATTTACTAATTACATTTGAGACATATGGTAATATCCTAATAACTGTATGCTAGCCTATTAAACTATAGTTCATCAGATCCTTAAAATGACACAATTATCTTTTTCCACCCCCTTAGGGTAGAATATGTTATAAAGAATAACATATGGTGAGATTGTGGGTGTGCAGCTGTCGGTGTGAGAATAGAAAATAGGGTCTTCTACCATAAGCTTCCTCTCTTGGACAAGATTTTTTGATATCGATAGGTATGGTGTCTATAATAGAAAGAATGCATCAAGATTCCATATCAAATATTGGAGGTATGTTAATTTTATTGTGTAATTAATGCTATAAATAAAATGTAGATCTTGACATTGTGATTATTGATAATTACATTTATGAATAACAATTGGTATCAGAGCTTTGTGGTCATTCGATTTTAGGGCTTGTATTTGGGTATAAATCCATTTTTTTTTAGATTTTTTCAAATCGGTTTTTAGCATAAATGACTTCGAAATGACGCATTGAGGTGTAGAAAATGTTGTTGGTTGTTGTTGTTGCTTTTACCTTTGTTTTGGACAAAAGAATCACGATTCTTAGGTGAGAATTTTGAAAATTTTCAGGGTTTTTGTTAATGGCCAAAATGGGTTAGAGACTTTCGAGTTTTGGAGCACTTTTGGCTGAAATGGATATGGGAAATTCATAGAACATGAAAACTAGAAGAAAACCCCTCAAATCTCGTTGGAAATAGTTGACCGAAGAGGAAGATACAGGCGGATTGGACTCGACTCAAGGTCAGGGACAACCCACACGGCGTTGTCTCGACCCTTTTAACTAATATTTATTATTTTATTTTTTATTTTTTAAAATTAAAAAATTTAAAAATTTTGTACAATGGTGCTTGACGGCTTGTGATGGGTCATTTTTGGACCATTTTTTCATCATTTTGCTCCTTTTCTAATTCTATTTTTTCATATGTTTATGCACAAGATTAATCAATAATTTTTATTTGATAATTCTAATTGTTTTTAATATTATTGTGACATAAATATGATTATTTGTTGACAATAGTGAATGTATATTTTTACCTGTCATAAAATTGAGCATGTGAAACTATTTGTGATGAGGAATTTTTAAATATACATATATGTTTAAAAATTTTGTGTTTTTCCTCTAAAATAACATTAAGATCCATACGGGTAATTAATTATCCTGTCAATAATTACAACTTAGTAGGATGCTTAATATGGTGAAGAAATTTTATTGAACCACACAATTTTTCTATCCTTTCAATAGTACATTAATGATTTTGTTGTTATATTTAATAAATTGTTCTTATCTGTGAATGAGTTCTATATTTGTTTAGGGAAATCTAGCTTGAATGATACAATTATTTTTTGAGAAAAATAGCACAAATTACATGATTATATTTTAACATACATATCATGGTTATTGCTCTTGGTTCTCATTCAGCTTTAAGCAATCCGAGAGTCTCTACCATCTTGACGCTGAATGAAACGAACCACAAGCAGTGGGTTGAATCTCTCATGATGAATTTGACTATCATGCGAATGGACTTGGCCTTGAGAATTGATGCACCACCTAAACCTGTTGATGATGCTACTGAGAAGGATAAGAAATCCTATAAGGAGTGGGAATGCTCTAACCGATGTTGTTTGATGATTATGAGGTATCACATGGATGAATCCATTCGTGATAGTATTCCTGAGGATGATAGTGCAAAGGATTTTCTTGCTGCCATTAAGAAAAAAAAATACAAGAAGTTTTCAAAGAATGAGAAGAATGAGTACTTAAACATGCTTCATCACACCATTTACGAAGGTGCAAGTGACATTAGAGCTCACATTGACAAGCTCATGGGTTGTTACCATAAGCTTAAAGCTATGGACATGGGCCTTGGTGAGGATTACATGGTATGGTTTGTGATGGAGACACTTCCTTCAAAATTTGATTCAATCAGATTAAGCTATAATGCTCAGAAAGAGCAATGGACTGTTGAGGAGATGATTGCTATTCTTGCAAAGGACAAGGATGACATGAAAAAGGGAAGGGCAAGAAGTATCTCCATAATGACAAACCACAACAATTCTTAAAGAGAAAGTTCACTTCTAATAGCTCAAGTGACCAAAAAGCCTTTCAAGAAGAAAGATGTTAGTCTTAAAGGAAGTGGATAGGCGGGTTCATCTTCTGTTAGTCAAAAGAATAAATTTTTCAAAGGGAAGTGTAACTTTCTTCAGAATTTGGGCACAAGAAAGCTAATTGTCGAAAGCTCAAAGCTTACATAGAGAATAAAGGTAATTGTCTTGTGATGGTTTGATTAGAGTTCAATATTATTGATGTGCCCTCAAATACTTGGTGGTTAGCTATTGGAGCAACAATTCACGTTACGAATTCCTTGCAGAAACTGACAAGTCAAAGAAGGCCGACTAGTTCTGAGCATCATGTGTACATGGGAGATGATACCAAAATCCAAGTTGAATTTTTAGGACAATTAGACTACAATTGAATACAAGACATCTTTTAGTGTTACATGATGTCGCTTATTTACCCTCTATTAGGGGAAATTTGATTTCTATATCCATTTTGGATAGACCAGGTTATAATCTTCTTTTTGGAGTTGGAAAACTGACTTTGTATCGTGACTTTCTTATGGTGGGAAATGGAATTTTATGTGAAAATTTATACAAACTTGAGTTGTGGTGTTGTTACTGGCGCTTTTTCCTTTTCTTTTAATACTGTTGTTGGTTCCAAACGTATGAGGTTAGATTTGAGATCTTCTATGTTATGGCACAAACGTTTAGGCCATATTTTTAGAGACAGAATGGAGAGGTTGGTAAAAGATGGTGTACTTAAGGATCTTGATTTTTCAGATTTCATTGTCTGTGTTGATTGTATTAAAGGAAAGTTGGCCGCCAAACTTAGAAAAAGCAAAACAGACAGGTGCTCAGAATTGTTGGAGTTGATTCGTACTAATATATATGGACTATTTATTCCACCTACTATAGGTGGTTATAAATACTTCATAATTTTTATTAATGATTTTTCCTAGTATGGTCATGTAAAGCTCATTCGTGAAAAATCTGAATCTTTGGAGGCATTTAAGATTTTCCAGACAAATGTTGAGCTTCAAAAGGGGAAGAAAATCAAGTTCTAACAGACGTGATGAGTATTATGGGCATTATGATGGTAGTGGAAGGAATCCGAGGCTTTTTGCTAGATACTTGCAAGAATGTGGTATTGAAGTAAAATATATAATGTCAGGAACACCTCAGTATAATGGAATTGCTGAAAGAATAAACTGCACACTTTTTGATATGTTGCGGTGTATGTTGATTCATTCTAGTTTTCCAGAATTTTTGTGGGGTAAGGCGTTGAAGATAGCTGCTTATATCTTGAATCAAGTACATAGCAAGTAAGTCCCAAATGGTCAAGTAAGAAATCAAGCTTGAGTCATTTTCATGTTTGGGGATGAAAAGTAAAAGTGAGGCCCTATAATCCATAATCTAAGAAGCTTGATCCGAAAATTATTAGTGGTTACTTTGTAGGCTACACCATTGGATCAAGAGGTTCTAGATTTTATTGCCTATCTCACACGACCATAATTATACAATTAGATAGAGTTGTCTATTTTGAAGATGAATCTGGTTCAAGTCAAGGGTCAAGAGAAATTGTATTCAGGGAAGAACGTATTCTAATCCCTGTACTCATCGCTTCCGCTCCTACTGAAGACCCTATGGTTGAACAGATTCCAGATGAATCTCACGACGAACCTCATAATCAAGCACATGATGAAGTTATTGATACTAGGTGTAACACCCCATTGCCATAGAGTACATACCGGAACACCATGAGGACATTCCAGTACATAACCTATAATAATGGGATGTTAGAGCAGTCACTACTATCACTTAGTCATAGCATCATCATTTATAATCTCTTATAAGGTATCATAAAGAAAATACACAACATTTAAAAACCAACTGAATTCTTCCTTTCATTTCATAAAACCGAATATGTACATTATAGCTTTACAAGCCATCCAAATATGTACATAATCCAAAACCTAATACAAAACACACTATAAGAAAGGGGAATTATACAAAAATTTCTATCTAATCCTTTAGTCTCAACTGACCGTCCTTTGAGCCATTTCTTCTTCCCAAAAGTACAAGAATTATGCTTTTTGTAGAGTCTCTTTGTCGCTAATGTCCTCTCTCAGTCATGAAAAATCAACGTTGCAATTTTGGTGAGTTTTGCGAGCTCAGTGAGGTAACCATTGTCGATGGTTCACTCAATTCATACAACACATTAACACATGTAAACGTATATTTCACATCTTTTCATTTAGCATATAGCATCATATATCATTTACTTCACATATCCACTCTCATTCAAATACATGTCCACAATATATTTCAGTCAGTCAAACACATGTATTAAATGTATATGCAGTGCTCGTGAGACTCACTTTCGATTATTACGTCGTTGTGACTGAGTGCCTAAACTGTCCTGTATCCGTTGGAGACACATGGCTCATTATACATAGCGAGACTTTGGTTCTTAATCATATTCCAAGCTTTAAGCTCATTTTTTGGTGGCTACTCAAGTCATAATTCTCATTATCTAATCATGCATTCATGTAATGAAATGCATCACACATATTCAATCAATCATTGTTTCAATCAATCACATTCACAGTCTCATTCACATTTATCATCGGACCTTGGTCCGTCGTTCAACAATCATGTTGAGTAACAATTATTTCTTCACATTCACATACAAGGAGCACTTCAAATATCACATTCATACATCAGAAGCCTCGGACCTTCAGTGTCTGGAATCAACACAATCAAGTCCACATTTAAAGATAACTCAGAACATAATTTATAACAAACAAATAATTAAGTGAGACCATCTAGGTTACTCACAGATCGCTCTAGAAGCTATTGCCTCAAAGTCCCGACAACGTATGGATGTTGACGTTCCAAATGCTCCTCTATATCATGCAATAAACATTTACACATATCACAAATTTGCACAATTATACACGTACTCATTTATGCTTATGCACATATGTATACATATGGATTATGTACAATACATGTTCAATGACAATCCCGGGTATGTTTCCATTATTCTTGTCACATAATCATTCATATATCAACACTCAGTATAATTTGTACTTAGGGTTTGCACCTCCATAAAACAATTTGAATCTAATTTCATAACTCATTTGATCATTCCAGATTTTTCTAAAAATAGACTTTTAGGTCCATTTTGCACGATCATTCTAACAAGGAAAATGGAGTAATTTAGCCACACTTCCTTCTAAACAATTGTTCTCCTATGTCTTAGGTTTATAATGACACCAAGACATACAATTTGGTTCAGTATTCCGAAAGTTAAACTCAAAATACTTCGGACTGCGTATGTTCAAAATGTTGTCTAGTGCATGATCATGCACTCAAAGTTGTACAACTCATATCTCTCAATTACAACATCCAAAAATTACAAAATTTATACCAATTGAAAGCTAAGAGAATAAGCTACAACATTTTTGAAGACAACTTTGTCTAATTCAGCCTACATCAATACAGTTTATTCGATAACAATAGGATATGATTTCTGTCACTGGTAGTGCTGCAGCCTAAGCCAAAATTGAACTTCAAGCTAAATTTCAAGACCCTTAAGGATAGAATTCAAATTCAATTTCTTCTTAAAAATTGTAGCCGTAAGTCTCTAGTTTCATCTAGATCAAAATCCATCCAATTTGAATATTCACAGATCAAGGTATGATCCAAATATAAATACATGTTCAGTAAAAACACTCCATATAACATACTCCAACACACTACATTGCCAAAATTCTATCATTTCAAGTTGTTCATTATGTTATACCTCAACTTTCAATTCCATTTTATATATACACAATTCACAATTTCATGATTGATTACAATCCAAAAATAGAACCTATTTCATACTTTTCTATATCACATTTTTCTGCAATTTTGTCTACTTCACTAATCTTCATTTAACTCCAATTATCACAATCCTTTATCACACTTTCTGGACATTTTCTATTTCATTTTCACCTTCATTCTCACTTCAATTTCAGATCAACTTGATCACAAAAAATAAAATTCTATGAATAAACACAAACATGTAAAACAAAACATCATTCACGCATGTTCATCATTTTCTGCACTTCTTCATTCTTCTGCTACATTTAGTATTCAACTTCTAGTCTAATTTTTAAACTCTTAAAGATAGAATTTAAATTCAATGTCTTCATGAAAAATCTAGCCATATGTCTCTAATTTAAGCCAAATAAAAAATCATCTCATTTGTATAACTATAGAACAAATTATGGCTAAAATACAGAAGCTTAATAAGTGGAAATGTTATAGCTAACATTTTCTAGCACACTCTCTTCCAATTTTCCAAATTTTTATAACTTCCTACATTTTACATCTAACACTTCTTGTACCTAGATCATATTTTCTACTTCATTTCCTCTTCATTCTTAACTCCATTTCAACTCAATATCATTCACAAACAATCATGATCTATATTTGATCATTAACCCAAAAACAGAACATATAAATGTACCCCTTCATCATCAATTTTCTACACTTCATTCTACCTCATTTTAGGGTTCATTCTAACTCTAAATAAACTCTACATCAATTTATGAATCATTAATCATCATACATATACAAAAGCAAGACATTTATATAAAATTTTCATCACCCACGACATATACATAAAAATTGCATAATCAAGTCATCAATCTTAATTTACTCATCATTCTAGCTTCATTTAACCATTCCCATGATAGTTAAAGCATAACTTACTTGATTTAGCTTCAAAATATTCAAAATATCACTTAACCCTAACTCCCAAGTATCATACAATCTTCATCTTTCTAAAGGTGGTAAGGATAGGTCTTTAGTGACAAATAAGAAGATAGCAAAATGATGGTAGCAAATCGAGGTGAGAGTGGTCTTCAATGTTGATGAGGTGAGAGTGAGTGAAGAAAACAAAAATGAAGAAGAAGAAGAAAGCATAAGGCAATCGTGAGAGACAAAACAAGATAGTGTTTCAAATTAAAAGAATCGTGGGCTTTAAGACTTGGCTTGGCAAGTGACAAGTTGTCACTTGCCACTTGTCTAATTTCTATGGATTTAGACTAGGTTCTCTTATTTAACTAGTCCAATCAATTCCAAATTTTACTCCTATTGTCTCTAAATTTGCAATGGCATTGTCAATAAATCTTAGTGTGACTTATCAATAATTTCTACTGTCATTTGACATTTATTTCTACTGCCATTTATCAATTATCTTACCACTTAGCTTTTTCCTAGTATAAAAATACCTGAAATTTTCAGAAATTTCCTAAATTTCTCCAAAAATTCTAAATCAGTAAGTATGCTCTCCACATCAATTTTCAATACAAATAAACCAAAATTATCAATAAAATCACATTTATAAAATCAATTATACCCAGAAAATGTCAATGAATGCATGTACAATCATTTTAATGTGCAAAAATTCGATATTCAAGTGTATGTGTATGCCAAATTATGCATGAACATGAAATGCACTTTCTAACTTCTCACTAAACTCATGTATACACTATTCGGGCCTTAACATAGGTAACGGGATGTTACACTAGGGATAATGAAGATGTTGTCAGGAGATCACAAAGAACACGTAGACCTGTCATTCCTAATGACTATATTGTCTATTTATAGGGACATGAGTTTGATGTGGGAGATAATACCGAACTAGTCAGTTATCAAGAAGTCATAAATAATCCTCAATCTGCATTGTGGATGAATGCAATAGAAGATGAGTTGAGTTCTATGTCACAAAATGGAGTTTAGGAGTTAGTTGAACTACCTAAATGTTGCAAACCCATTGGGTGCAAATGGGTTTACAAAATTAAACATGACTCAAGTGGACAAGTAGAAAGGTATAAGGCTAGATTTGTGGCTAAAGGCTATAGTTAGAGACAAGGGATTGATTTCAAAGAAACCTTTTCACTAGTTTCTACCAAAGATTCACTGCGAATCATCATGGCTATAGTTGTTCATTTTTATTTGGAACTCAATCAAATAAATGTAAGGATCGCCTTCTTAAATGGAGATCTGTATGAAGATGTTTATATGACTCAACTAGTTGATTTCGAGATGACTAGTAAAGAACACATGATTTGCAAGCTCAAGAAGTCTATATATGGTTAAAATAAGCATAATGACAATGGTGTCTCAAGTTTGATATGGTTGTCACTGCAAATGGCTTCAAGGAGAATGTAGTTGATCAATGTATATATATGAAGTTCAGTGGAAGAAGTGCTATTTTTCTAGTACTGTATGTTGATGACATTCTACTTGCTTCTAATGATATTGATCTATTATTTGAGAAAAAATAACTATTATTTAACCATTTTGATATAAAGGATCTTGGTGAGGCCTTTTATGTACTTGGAATTCAGATTCTCTGTGATAGACCTAATGGGATTCTTCTATTGTCTCAAAGACTTACATTGATTAGATCTTGAAAAGATTTAATATGCATTCTTGTTCCCCTAGAAAGGAACCAATAGTGTAGGGTGACAAATTCTCAAAGGTCCAATGTGCACAAAATGATAAAGAGAGAGATGAAATGAAAGTCATTCCGTATGTGTCACTTGTAGGCAGTCTGATGTATGCTCAAGTATGCACACACCCTAATATTGCTTTTGTTGTAGGAATGTTGGGAAAAAGTGTTGGACCCCCGCCCTTAAGAGCCACGTGCCGACGTCCTATGTGACATCTAGGCGCGCATCCCGCAAGGTTGGTGAGCCCTCACCAGGTCAAACCTCAAAAACAAACTCATCTCACTTACTTCCGAACGAATTTTGGGATAGCTCCTAAGAAAGTTCACTAATAATTCTCCATAACATTCATTCGTCGTTGCCTTACGTTTCTAACGACTCCAAAAATGCTTAATTTGGTTTAGAAACGAAGAAGTTATGACCAAAACATTGTCGGGCTAAAAAAAAAACTAGGACTGGATACTATACCCAACTTCAAGTCAGAAATTGAAAAACTTAGGGCCCAAATTGAAATCTGATTCCTTCAGATAAGTTAT
>JAOSBM010000004.1:14817808-14827907 GCA_027568955.1 Erythroxylum tenue
ATCAAGAAGGAAACAAGATTGAGACATTAAAAAGGAAGATTATGGGAGATTTGATTGAATGTATCCGTTGGAAGTAGCAACAAGTCGACTTACCCTGAACAAGTCGACTTATGGAGACTTATATATACACGCAAGTCGACTTATACATCACAAGTCGACTTATCTAAGAGCGGAGAAATTTTATGAAAACGATGATACAAGTCGACTTATACATCACAAGTTGACTTATGAAGATTGACAAGTCGACTTCCACCCAACGATAAGTCGACTTATGAGTACAGCAGACTGTCTTTGATGGAGCCAATTAGCGACAAATGGAAAGGAATGATTTAAGCAACGGCTATAAACGGCTAGTAGAGGATCAAATGACTTTTATCCATCAAGAGGCTGCAAAATATATAGAAGAGATCAAGGGTTCAATTGACAAGCATTCATATAGCCAAAAGAACTCAATATTCTCCAAAAAGTTTGCTCTATATTGCTCTAGCTTATTTCCAATCTGTATTGAGCGTTGTTCTTTCATCTTTATCTCATCTTTGTTTGTGGGATTGAGTGATTAGTGATTAGTCACTTGTGAGGTAGGATTTGTGCCGGAAAATAAATCGATTGTCAAGGTAGTTTGAGCCGAAAATCAAGTGATACTGTAAGAGTTCACACTGAACTAGAAAGTGTGTAGTAAAGTGGTTTGAAAAATCCTAAGTGGGAGCTTAGGTAGAAGACGTAGGTCTTAGTACCGAACCTCTATAAAAATAGTGTTTGCTCTTATTCCCTACTCCTTACATTTAATTTTAGTTAAATTGGTTTTATGTGAATTAACTTCTGATTTTATTGTAGAATTCTACGAAAAGCTTTAAAGATCTATTCAACTCCCTTTCTAGATCGTTTACATAAGGAGTTACCACAAGCTTTTATGCATATCACTAGTTCAATATATTTATAGACAAAAATATAGAAGTGATTTTAAGAGAGCAACTCCTCTCATCTGTGAATTGCAATGGAATATTGCCTTTTTTTAAGGGCATGGAAGTGTTTTAGGGTATTTTACAGAGTTAAACAAGCTCTAAGATGAATTGGTGAACCCTAACTCATTGCTATAATTTATTTTGTCAAGCTATGAAATAGATGGAAATGTTAATAGGAATAAATTGATTCAATTCTGAAGTGGGTTAAATGAAGGATATAAGTGAAGAATCAACTTTTTTTTAGGATTATCTTCCAAGTGCTAATAAGTCATATTCCATGATTCAGTGTGTTGAATCTCAAAGAGAAGTACAATGAGGCATGTTAGAAATCGTAGATGTTGTGATTTTGGCTATAAGGAAACAAAATTAAGCGTTTAAAAAAGATCCAAATATATAGAAAGTATGGAACAAACATGCTTTTGAAGTGAATATAGAAAAGAAGGATAAGAAATATGAAGAGCCTAGTAGAAAGGTTGAGGAGAAAATAAGAATGTTATCACATTAGTATTTTATATGAAAAAGAAAGTAGAAACGGTTCCTTAGATAAAATACTTAAGGACCACAAATCATATCAACCCTAATACGAATTTTGTTTTCTACTTTCAAAGCCTATTCAACTTATCTACCTAATAACATAACTAGTTAAATAGAACAAACAGGAAAATTCTTACTAGAATCCAAGCTTAAATTATAAAATTTCTTATTTATCCCTTCCTTTAAATTTAATTTACTATATATGAGTGAATTGATATAAAAATTGAATCAAAATTGTATTGTGAAAGTTTTTTTTTTAAAAAAATCATTTTGTAAAAGAAAGGGGGAAGTGGATATTTTAATGTTTACGTAGAAGGCACAAAAATTATTTTGTAGTTTAAGTAATTTTAAATAATTTTTTTTATTTTTACAAATTATTTAAAAAATTCTTGTAATTTTCAATTTTTTTAGAAAATTCATTTGATTCCACTTCTATTTTTTAGTTGTAGTTTTTAGTTTTTAGTTTTCATTTTCTGTTTTTCTTTCAAATAAAAACAAAATTATGTTTAAAATAAAAACAAAAATATATTTAAGTGTTAATATCAATGTATTTATATTTTTATTACAAATTAGAATAAAACTTAAATATAAATTATTTTTAATTAATTAAATTTATTTTAATTTCTTATATAATATTTATTAATAAAAATTATTTTATTTTATTAAAATAAATAATATTAAATTTAAAATTTTATTTTAAATATATTTTAATTATTAAATCATATTTTATTTGAAATTTATGTTTTCAAGATATTTCAAATTTAATTATATTTATTGATAATTAATAAATTAAATTTATTTAATTTAATTACAAAAATTAAATTAAATAATTCACAATTCATATTCATAATTATTTTTAATTAATTAAATATAATATAAGTTTAAATTATTCATATTTCTTGTTAATAATTAATATATTAAATAATTATATTATATATACTTAGTTGATGGAAAAAATAGAAAACAAAAATCACTTTTTATAATTTTCATATTTTTTGAAAACTAAAATCAAACACAAAAATTAAAAAATTTTAATAGACAAGTTTTTTTTTCTGAATTTGAAAATAAAAACAAAAAATAAAAAATAAAAATAAAAACAAACAAACACTTAGACTTTTATAAAAAAAATAATGATAGAACATAGACCAATCAATTATTTTTGATATAACGATTTAATTTAATTTTTGAATTCAAACTAATTAAACTCAACTCAAATTAATAGGTTTAGGGGGTCTATTTAATGTGTCTTTTACTGTTAATTTTTAAGACAAATATTTAAAAATAAAAATAAAAATATGTAAATTACCTAAACTAAATAGTAAATAGAGCTCGGTGTCTTTTATCTTTAATATTTTATCATAACAAGGAAAGCTGATACTGACAGCAAGTTCAAAATAAAAAAGTAAGGAGGAGGCCCACATTTAGGGTCAGAGAAATCACGCACAAGAAGATGTCAATGAACTCCAAAGCCGATCTGAGATGATGACCCATAATCGTGTTGATCCAACGGTGGAAAGGCTTCTGGTTCCAAATAGAGAGACACGAATAGATACGTACAGCCGCTCCAGGACTCCCGCAACCACGCAAAGATCGGTCACCCGTGGATGTCTAAGCCGTCTGTTTGATTGATTCGAGTAAGTTCCAAATCACTTCTTTTACAAACGGTTTCGGTTTGTTTTGCTTCCCACTCTGTCCCTTATAAATCATCATCCTGCTTCATTTCCTCGTAATTTATCTTCTCGGACGTGAGCTCTCTGTGTTATTTCTTCTTCTTTTACAAAAATAATGATCCTGACAAAGTTTTCGAGTTCCATTGATTTGGTATTACTGTGTGAGGTAGAAGTTGAATAATTCTGTGTATTCGTGTTGAAATGAAAACCCTCAATTCTTGGTACCTGTGTAGGGAATTTAGTGCTTTTGCAGATGAGTTAATTTGATCTTGCAACTAATTGCCGATGCTGATAAATTATTTGGGACGGAAAAAGTTTTGCTTTTGGCTCACTAGCTATAACATAATGTTGATATGATGTTTTCTGAGTATGTTCTGTAGACATCAAATGAATACTTGACATTTTTGTTGAATGTTAAGTTTTAACAGTTTGTGTTACAGGTATTTCTGTTGAATCCAAGTTGGTAAATCTTACAGCTTAGATGTTATAGCTAAACTAATAGGAATAGTACAGTTCATTTAAATTAAAGAAAATAATAATTCTTCTTTACCTTTTCCTTTTATTGAAGAAATTGTTTTGCTGAATGAATTTGAAAACAATTTATAAAGCTTTTATTAGCAACAACTTTGGTCCCAATATACGTTCCAGAAAAGTAAACTGCCAATTTCCATACTTTTGGCACATGATTTCTATGTCTCGAAAATTTTATCTGCATCACATTGGCACAGTAATGTTTCTTCCTTTTGGGCTCCTATGTTATTTATGTTGTTTGTTAGATATTCTGTATGTATTCATCAAAGAAATCACAACACAGATTCGATAAAATAGTTTTATCTTTTTCAACTTCTTGATAGTTGTGATATCTAACTAAAATGTTAGTGGGAGACTCTAACTTCTCTCTAAGCTTCCGTCTCCGTAATACCTAACATGTGTTCATCTTTATGCCCATTTTCCTCTTCATTTCCCTGCCCATTTTCTCACAAAATTTCATCCATCCTTATTTCCCTCAGCCTGCTTGCTCTTATTTCAGTCCTGTCCATTCTTTTCCAGCACAAACCTTGTGTAAGTTCAGTTTTTTTAAACCTTTCTTTACTCCATTTCCAACCCTATTTCTCTGCCCATTTTCTTCTACATTTTCCTGCCCATATTCCTCTTCATTTCATCTACTTTTACTCCCCTCAACCAGTTTTGCACCTGTTTCTTTGCTGTCCATCCTTTTCCAGCTCAATCCTTATGTGAGCTCTAGCTTTTCTTTGCTTTCCTTGTTCCACTTCCGACCTTGTTTTTGCTAGCCTTTCATTCCCCCCTCTCTCTCTAAGTCCTAAAGGGTATTTAGGGGATTGAAGGTCTTGTCCTTAATACCTGCTCTTGTTAATACCGTTTATAGTAAGTTGTCTTTAGAGATGACAATTGGGCCTGGGTTGACCTGAAGTCAATGGAACAATTTGGGCTAGGCTAGCCCGAGGCCCTATAGGAAATGATAAAATGATGTCTTTTTGATTCTTTTCAAAAGAAAGAAAATTAGGCTGGGCTCGAACCGGCCTAGCTCGAACCGAGTAGTCCCAATCTCGGTCGACCCGACGCATTGCCATCCCTACTTGTCTTTCTACTTTTTTCCTGCACTAGCCTGCTTGATCCTTTTCCTTGAATGGCTATTGTTTCTCTAGCTCTTGTGCAGGCTATTGCCCTCCCCCATAACCCCAGCTGATTTTTCCCCATCACCCTTTGTCTCTCCCCATCCCACACAATCCCAGAAACTCCCCTCATTCCATCCCCTAGCTCCCTCTCCATCGCACCAACCTGCACAAGTTTTGGAACCACTAGCTTCCTCATCTTTTTCATTGAAACCTCTCAACTAGAAACAAGTGGGTGGTGACGCATCTTGCACTTTTCTCCAGCACATTCCACTGGCCATTAAGGATGGTTTAGGTATTGTTTCTCCTCCTATTGATGTCTTAAAGCAAGGTGCAAGTTCATGGGAGCCTACACTAGTCGGTTTCTTTCTTGAAAAAAAGCTTGCCTTCTTAGTAATGAAACTTGGGCTTTGAAGCATTGGAAGCTTAGAGGACTGCAAGAGGTGTTGCTAAGTGAGGATCATCTCTTCCTTTTCAAGTTCAACTCGAAGGAATAGACTTTTAAAGTGATAGAAGAGGGACTATGACACTTGAATGGTTTGCTAGTGTGGAAACCTGACATTAAACTTAAAGATGTCAAGCATATACATCTTTCATTATGGGTTAATTTTCATCAAATCTCATTGGAATATTGGTCCACTAGTGGGCTATGTCTCCTTGCAAGCTTTATATGCAATCCATTATGCATGGACGGAGTAACTTCATCAAGAAAACAAATAGGATATGCAAGAATCTGCATCAGTGTTGACATGGATTGTATCCTACTTGAAGAGTTTCCATTGATGAGATTGAAAGCAGAGGATAAGTTGGTGGAGGACACCATTAAAGTTCCTTACTAGTGGAGGCCATCTCTGGCTATCAAGAAAAGAAATGGCTACCAATAGCTAAGTTGTTCAAAATTGATTTTTATGATGAATTGATACAATTGGAAAATGTTTAATCCATAGGTTCTTTAATAGATGTTTATGAGGATTTAGGTATGGTTCATGCTTCCTTGAGCCTTAGTATTTTAGACTTTAATCAGAAGATGGAAGTTCCTAGCTCAAATAATATGCCTACTCCCTGTCCCGTTCAATGCCAAGTGGATAATCCGATGTAGCCTATTGATGATGTTTTAATTCAAGGCACTGATTAATTGGAGCAACATCCTAACATCATATGATGCTACTCAAGGATCTTTTATATTTATTAAAAGGAAGAAACCTAGGAGAAAAGCTACAGAGCCAACGAATCCTCTAAGAACTAATGACAATGTTTGCATGGAATGCTAGCTAAGAAGCAAGGATACGGACACAGACACGACACGGACACAGACACGGACACGGATACGGGGACACACCATCTTCTAAAATTTGGTGGACATGGATACGACATATATATATATATATATAATTTAGAATTAAGAAAAAAATTCAGAATTCATAATATGATATATATTGATTGATATGTTTCAAGACTTCCAATTGGCCAATTGGGCCCCTTTTCTTGAATCAGTGTGTCATAGATTTAGTGTAGGAAAATGAAATTTTCTAAAGCCTTCTAAAGCCTTGGGTCCCAGCCGTATCAACTGTGTCCGAGCCGTGTCCGAGCCGATAAATTTTTTTTTTGATACCAACACGTAAGGACACGTGTCCACCGCGTGTCCGGTGTGTGTCCGTGTCGGACACATGGACACGGCTCCATTTTTCCATGTCCGTGCTTTTTAGAATGCTAGGGTTTTTAATGATTCCAAAAAATAACGAGTGATAGCTGATTATATCAAGGCAATAAAACTAAATTTATTTGGTCTTTTGGAAACAAAATTGAAGAGGGAGAAATGTCTAACTATTCAAGGCTCATTTGAAGCTCATTACTAATTATGATAGGCACCATATAGGAAGGGTTATCATAGCATATAATCCGGATAAAGTTTTGGTGTTTTGATGTGTTCATCTTTTAGCTGAAATTTAAGGGACGGAAAAAGCCTGGTTCACTTTTGTGTTTGCATCCAATTTTTCATTCTAAAAAGCTGCATTGTGGAATGATTTGGTACAGTACAAGAATATAGTGAATAATCCTTGGCTCATCGTTGGTGACTTTAATTGTACACAGGCGAAAGATGCTATAGGAAACCTTGTGGGGAATTTAGAACTTGTCTTTATAATTTGGAAGTTATTGATCTTAGACATAATGGAAGATTTTTTACATGGTCCAATAATCAAGAGGGTCAATGGTTATTAAAAATGGAAAGGGCTTTATTCAACTTGTTATGGCTCCAAAAATTCATTTCAAGGATAGCTCATTTCAATAACAATCTTTGCTTAGATCATTCCTGTGGAAAAGAATACTTGTATATTCTCTATCTTTTGAATAGATAGTGAACAACATTATATAGGGAATTACAAGAGATAAAATAGGAAACTAACTAGATCAGATAGACTATCTAACTAATTCCCGTAAATCAAGGGATTTTAAACTTATTCTTCTAATCTATTTATAGCCAATGTATATCTCAACACTCCCCCTCAAGCTAAGGAATAAATATCTTCCATTCCTAGCTTGAATACAAGATCATGGAAACTTGGACTGTTCGGCCCCCTTCGTTAGAATATCAGCTACTTGATGTTCTGATGGAACATAAGACATACATACTAACGCTTCTTCCAATTGTTCTTTAATGAAATGTCTATCCTTGTGTGGAATATGCCACCTCAATATCGAGGAAGTACTTTAGTTTCCCCACTTCCTTTATCTCAAACTCTTTTACTAGACTAAAAAGAGCAGTAATTCCCCATGTAGCTGAATGTTTAATGAAAAGAGTGTGGTCACCTTGGCTTTGTCTATAGCTAGACTCCCTCATGACTTTTGAAAATCTCCCACACCATGCCCTAGGAGATTGTTTTAACCCATAAAGAGCCTTCCTCAACTTGCATACTTTGTTGCCGACGTCCCCTTCAAATCCTGGTGGAATGTTCATATAGATTTCTTCATCTAAGTCTCTATGGAGAAATGCATTCTTAACATCATATTGTAAGAGTTGCCAATTAAAGTAGGCAACTAATGATAATAGAATCCTCACGGTATTCATTTTTGCAACTGGAGCAAAAGTCTCCTAATGGTCAATCCCGTAAGTTTGAGTGTACCCTTTTGCTACTAATCTAGCTTTATATCTCTCAAGAGACCCATTAGCCTTGTATTTTGGGGTGAAAATTCACTTACAGTCAACAATGCTTTTCCCTTTCGGTTTATCAACAATTTCCATGTTCTATTCTTTTCTAATGCACTCATCTCCTCCCTCATAGCATCCATCCATTCCCTTTTTGACAATGCCTCAAAAACTATGTTAGGGATAGTAATGGTGTTTAAACTCACTATGAATTTTTGGTAGGCTGGTGATAGGCAGTTAAGAGAGACATAGTGAGATAAAGGATAGAGTGGTCGCTTAGTGCATTCTCTTATACCTTTCCTAACAACAATGAGTTCAAACAATTGAGTATGTAAAGGTGAGTTAGATCTTACCATGATTTCATTTCCAGAGTCTGAGTTGGATTCTTGGACCTGCGTGAGTTCTAGAATGACCTTTCTCCTTGAATACACTTGAGTAACACTGGCTGGGACACAGGATGACTCGGGTTCAGTAGTATTATTGGAAAACTCAGATGTAATTGGTTCAGAAGGCTTGGTTGTTTCAACAATACGAGCTGGAGGAGAAGAAAAGGTCAAGTGTTTTAAGTGGTTCGAAGGACTCACAAGTGCTATCTTCTATTAGTGAAATCTCCCCCTGATGAGAGGACTTGGAGAAAAAAGGTGTATTTTTTGTGAAGGTGACATCTGTAGAGATATAAATTTTCTAGATGACGGATTGTAACACTTGTATCCCTTTTGAGTAGGTGAGTAGCTGAGGAAAACACATTTGATGGCTCGGGGGTCTAGTTTGTCTCTGTGTTGGTTTGTCTCTGTGTTGGCTATGGACATGAACAAAGGCAGTGCACCCAAATACCCTAGTTGTATGGCCATGTGATGTTTTGAGGTGTGGATAGAAACTATTGAGAATGTCTGTGGGACTTTTGTTGTCTAACACAAGTGGGGGAAGTTTATTTATCACATATGTGGCAGTAAGAACTGCCTCTCCCTATTAGGATTGAGGGACATTCCCTTGAAAGAGTAAGACTCGAGTGGTGTTGTGTAAGTGTCCATTTTTTCCTTTAACTACCCCATTTTGCTGAGGTATGTTAACACACGATGAGTCATGTATAATGCCCTGTGATTGAAAGAAGGATGACAAAGTTTGGTTGTAGTAGTCTTTAGCATTGTATGTACGAAAGCTTTTTATTTTGACCCCAAATTGGTTTTGAATCATTGAGTGGAAATTAGGTATAACAAGACTAACATCAGATTTTTGTTTAAGAAGAAAGAGCCATGTAACCCGAGTGCAATCATCAATTAAGGATACAAACCAACGAGCAAAAACTTTAGGTGTAGTAGAGGGACTCCATATGTCACTATGAATCAAATGAAAAGGATGTGAACTTTTATTGCTAATAGGAAAAGATACATGAGTATGTTGTGGCAATTCGCAAACATCACAATGAAATTAATAAATATCTAATTCTTGGAACAAACGAGGGAACATGACCTTTAAAACCTTAAAAGATGGATGACCTAGGCGCAGGTGATATAGCCAAATGGTATCTTTATTTGAGGAACTAAGAAATGACAAAGACAAGTTGCTTCAAATTTTTTGAGGAAATTCAAGGTAGTAAAGACTGCTTTGTTCCTTAGCAAGTCCAATCCTCCTCCCCGAGACCTAATCTTAAAAAACACAATAAGAGGGAAAGAAAGTAGCATAACATTTAAGATCATGGGTAAGTTTTTGAATGGAAGAAGGATAGCTGAAAGTTTTGGTATATGGTGGACTTTTTTAAGAATAAGGGTAGGTGTGATGTGTACAGCCCTGAACCCTGCAATAGTAGCTAAAGAGCCATTGACTACTACAATCTTTCTGTCACTTAGGCATGGGGTATATGTGTGGAAGAATTGAGATGTGAGTGTCATATGGTCTATGGCATCGGAGCTATGAAGCACGGACACGGCAAAATGGTGTCGTGTCTGTGTGTCCGACACGGACACGCGGTGGACACGTGTTGGACACGCGTCTATACGTGTCAGAATAAAAAAATTATTTTCATCGGCTCGGACACGACTCGGACACTTTGAAAATGGCTCGGACACGGTTTGAAATGGCTCGGACACGTTTCCATTACACACAACTCTGAATAGCAGAAACTTGTGGTGCGGCAACGGTTTTCAGAGTTGTGTG
>JAOSBM010000004.1:14828007-14851204 GCA_027568955.1 Erythroxylum tenue
TATATGCCGTGTCCGTGTCCACCAAATTTTAGAAGTTGGTGTGTCCCCGTGTCCGTGTCCGTGTCGTGTCGCGTGTCTGTGTCCGTGTCTATGCTTCTTAGCATCGGAGTCTATTATCCAAGAGTTAGTATAAGAAATTTCTGAGGTAGTCATGCAAAAAGGAAATAGAGGTTTATCTGAAATAGCCAAACAGCAAGTTTTAAAAGGTTGTTCAATAGACCCCAACAAGCTTCTCAGCTTTTCAATTTCTTCACTATTCTTGTTGTTGAATTTTCCTCAATTTTAGGCTGTTTTGCCATATGAGCTTAAGACTTGCCCGTTCTTGGCTTGGTGCCTTACCATGTAGTTTCCAACAAGTTTCCTTTGTGTGCCTCGATTTCTTGCAATAGGTGTACCAGAGATTGTCCTTATTCTCCTTTTCTTGGTTTTCTCTACCAAGATTTTTGGACAGATAACTACTTCCTTTCAATTGATGATATGTTTTTGCTACTAAGGCTAACCCTTCCATGGTTTGTGGTTCAAGCATAACACTCATTTGGCTTTCTTTTGCTCGAATCAATGAAATTGTCTCTTCTAGAGATGGTGTGTCCTCTTTGCCAAGGATCTAGACCCTAACCTGATCGAATTCAGGATTCAATCTGGCCAAAAAATCATAGACACGGTCTTTTCCAATGAAGTTCTTCAAGATGGCAGCATCCTCAGGGCATTTTGTCTCAAACACTCGGTAATGGCCAAGTTCTTGCCACAGATTCTGCAGTAAGTTTGCATACTCGTTGACAGATTTATCGCCTTGCTTAGTAGCTGCAGTTTTAACCTTAATCTCTTATACTTGAACAGCATAACAAGCCTTCGACTATGTGCGACGAATGTAATCTCAAATCTCCTTTGCAGTAACCAAAAACATACATGTGTCACTGATCATGGGATCCATGGAATCCCATAGCTAGGACATTATCATAGAATCCTCCTCATCCCATGCTTCAAGCATTGGGTTATCTTTTATCGGCTTTGTTCCAAAACGGTAACTAAGCTTCCCTTTTCCCTTGAGATATGTGCGGACAAATTGAGACCATTTAAGGTAGTTCTTCCCATTAAGCCTATAGGAAGCCTGAATATTTTGCAAATCACCAATTTTCTGATTAGAACTATTACTTCATTCAATGTTTTGATAAATGGGGAAGCTAGTAAAATTATTAAGTGTTCTAGAGGGCTAAGGCAAGGTGATCCTCTCTCTATTTATCTTTTTACCATATGCATTAAGGTACTTAAGTGCACATATTCAGACAAAAGTGCTTGTTGATTGTGGCTTTAAGTATCATATGAAGTGTAATAGGTTGGACATCACCCATCTTGCTTTTGTTGATGATTTGTTATTATTTTGTAACGCTGACAAAGCCTCAGTAGCTTGCTTAATGAGATCTTTGAAGGAATTAAGTGCCTGTTCTGGGCTTCATATTAACAGGGACAAGAGCTATATTATCACGTCAGTGGATGCCTTGAACTCAACCAATTGTTATCATCCATCTCAGGTCTATCACTCAAATCTCCACAATTCACCTACCTAGGTATTCCAATATCCTCAGTGAAGCTCTCTTATTTAGATAGTGAAGGGTTATTGGATGTGATCAAAAAAAAAGAATTAGGCCCTGGACGTTTAAGTGCTTATCTTTTGCTGGCAGGTTACAATTAATTTTTTTAGTGTTTAGTAACTTATCCATCTATTCGTCCTCTGACATTGCATTCCTATGGAGCTTGGTAAGGAAATTGACAAACTTCTCAAGAATTTTCTTTGGACTGAATGAATCCTCTAAGGTTGTCTGTGAATGTAAGATGAAATGACCTTTGTATGCCTAAGGGGGAAGGAGGTTTGGGAATTAAAACTGCAAAGTTGGTAAACAAGGTTATGCTGATCAAAAGGTTCTGAAAAGTAATAAATTATAAAGAATCCTTTTGAGTGAAATGGCTTCATAAATACTATATAAGAGGGTCCAGCTTGTGGATAATTAAACAAAGAACAGGTGCATCATGGTGCTAGATTCAAAAGCTAAAGTTAAGTTAAGGGACCTCATCCAACCATTTATTGGGACAATAAAGGTGTGCAATTCTTTTAAGGTTGCTTCCCCCGAATTCCTCCAGACCTGCAAATGGAGGATAAGGTAATTTGGCTCAAGCATCCTTCTGGCTTATTACAAACAAATCTTGTATGGATATGATTAGCAACCAGGCAAATGACTGTGACTTGATATTCTCTTGTGTGGAACAAACTTCTTGTCCCAAGATTCTCATTTGCTTTGTAGTTTGCAATTAAAGAAAGACTCAATTACCTTTGACAAAACAAGAGGCACCAATAATCTGAATTGTATGTTATGTTTGTCTGATCAAGGAACCAATGCACATCTTCTATTTAATTGTCCTTATTCATATAGGGTTTGGAGAGATGCTATTGGCCTTTGTAACCTAGATCTGCAAATCAAAGGCTTGTTGGGAATAATCCAATAGCTATGTTCCCTTTGTATAGTTCATAAAGATGAGAGATTGTTGTGTAGCTTGGTTCTTAGTAGCACAGTTTATGGTATTTGGTGGGAGAGGAACCGAAGGTCTTCAAGGGCAAGTTCAGCTCTGTGAATGCAATATTAGACATATCAGGGAGCTGCTTATACCTAGAGAAAAAGGCTTCACTTTCTCCACTTTTGAAATTAAATTGATCCCTCTAGTGACTCCTAGTGAGTTGCCATGGTTGTAACATGTTACACATGTTGTGTCTTAATGAACTTTAATATTCTTAAATTTTACTTGAAGTTTTATTTTGTATATTCTATGTAAATTCTAGTTTTTTATTAACACAATTTATTTACTTTTTCTAAAAAAACTTCTTGATAGTTGTATCCTATTGATAGAAAATGATATCAGATGGATAGGAGGAATAAATCTGAGTAAATGGAAAAAGTTGGTCTTGAAAAATAAAATTGGTCTGTTAGTCAACATTAGTGATGATTTTGCCCAGAGATATCAATCTGTGTGCCTTTCTTTTCTCATAGCTGGTGTTCATACCCTGCCTCTTCCCTATAGTTATTAGAAACTTCTTAACCTCCACAGCCAGCCTTGGAACCCTAGGAAACTGTTGGTGATTTAAACATGTCATATTAAAGCGTATACAATATTCTGATTGGCATTGTATTATGTGTTATATGCTTCTTTATATTTTCTTTTCTCTCACTTAGGTTAAAGATCAAGTGAATTTCATGTCGAGATCTGGTATTGTGCTAGACGCCGCTTCATATTTTAGTTAAAAGTATCATCTACTTTTTATTGTTATACCTAATTAGATTGTTGCATGTCAAGTAGTGTTTACATGAATCACGTCATGTTATATTAAGAACTTGTATTAAGAACTTGATTTATGTTATTACAAAGATAGTTTGGGCTATCTTTTTAGTTATTTTTTAAGAAAAATGATATAAATAACATCTTTGGCTCATCTTGTCTCATCATTATATGACAGTGGATTTGGACAAGGAAGCTGAAGGTTTTGACTACTCCATTGAAGAAAAAACCACTGCATTGCAAGGGGATGCAGTTCTAGAACCATATGTGGGTATGGAATTCGAGTCTGAAGATGCTGCCAGGATGTTTTATGTAGAGTATGCCCGACGTGTAGGATTTGTTGTTCGCATTATGCAACGTCGTCGATCAGGCATTGATGGGAGGACCCTTGCCCGTAGACTAGGATGTAATAAACAGGGGTTTTCTCCCAATCAGAGAAGTAGAAATGGAGCAGATAAAAAGCCACGGCCAAGTGCGCGAGAAGGTTGCAAAGCAACTATCTTAGTTAAAATGGAAAAGTCAGGAAAATGGGTTGTTACAAGATTTGAAAAGGACCATAATCATCCATTAATTATTACTGCCGGAGGGTTTAGTACAGCAGTTAGTATCTTGACCTTTCGTATGATTTCTTTGTCTAGACTTGCATATGAATGTGTTCTAAAACATTTGTCCTTATTTTTAAATTTTTAATTGTTCACGACATCCCTCCTTGATAGTTTATGTGAAATATTTCTCAAGCGTAACAAAAGAGTAGAGATAATTCTAGCTTACAATTATTTTAACCTTGATCGTAATTTTGTGTCTTGTTCGTTAAATTCTCCAATTGGTGGCCTATTTAATGTGATCAAGACGGCCTTCATTGATTATGGCTCCACTTTCTAGACTTTTATATGATTTGGGATAAATTGTGCTTCTCTCCAATTGGCGACCTATTTGGTGTGAGCAAGCGAGCCTTCCTTGATTATGGCTCCACTTTCTAGACTTTTATGTGATTTGAGATTAATTGTGTTCTCATGTGCAGGGTGACAAAG
Source organism: Erythroxylum tenue (assembly GCA_027568955.1). Lineage (NCBI taxonomy): Eukaryota > Viridiplantae > Streptophyta > Magnoliopsida > Malpighiales > Erythroxylaceae > Erythroxylum > Erythroxylum tenue. The sequence goes on from JAOSBM010000004.1 coordinate 14,832,363, forward strand.
ACAAGAAGATTGAAGAACTTACTAAAGAGTTGGAGCAACAGGAACAATTGTGTTCAGTTTACCGCGACATGCTACTTAGTTTCATAAATGATGTTGAGATACAAACTGAAGAACTGTCTTCAAAAATTCACGCTATTGTTGAGAATGTAAGGGGAGTAGAATCTGAAGTGCAAAAGTTCTCCCAGATTAGATAGCCTTGCTACGTGTTGATTTATGGCCCAAGGCACGGTATGTATAGAGTCAAAATTTCTACTCATTCTAGAGTCAGCTAGTTGTAACATTAATATTCACTAGAATGAAATGGAAGTGTGCAATTCTCTCCCTTGCTGCTTTTGTACTTATATTCACACACATAAGCACATGGTAACCCCCTTCAGGCTGGATAGTCAGTGCCATTATGTGTGCAAGATGACATTGTTGTGCAAACATAGCTTTAGGTGCAGAAAATGGCTTCTGCTACTGCTGCATTTCTTCTGAAGCAAACATAATGGAGAAGCTTTCGAGATGTGTCCAATTAGAAGTTTTCAGGATCTTGGTAGTCAATGGGTGAAGTAAGATTAGTAAGACGTGGAGTAGATCTTTTGCCATTTGTTTCATTGCTGCTATTGGAAGCTTGGATACTCTAACATGGTGTTTGTAAGTGAAATGGAACAGACAAAATAATATAATTGGAAATGTAAAGAATGAGCATTATATGAGATAATCCATGTAATTTTCATTCCATTGTCGAAGGGCATGCATTTGATGCCAGAAGGGCTCCAACATCTCACTAAGACCTTTACCAAATTGCCCATGTAATTTTAAAGGTGTTTTTTTAAATATTCTGGTTTGGAAGTTAATTTTAGCAAAAGCAGCATGTATGTTTCTTTAGATCTACAGAACCATGATGAATTTAGCAGAATAGCTGGATTAAATACCCAAACTCCGCCCTTCAGATATATAGGAACCCCCATTACCTCATCCAAACCTAAATTTGTTGATCATATTCCTTTGATTGAATCTTTCAAAGCAAGAATTAATTCCTGGCAAAATAGACTTTTATCCTTTACTACTCGACTGACTTTCATTACTTCTGTACTAAGGAGTTTACGTACACTGGAATTCCATGTAGTCTTACCAAAGATGGTTATAAAAGACATTGAAAAATATTTCGAAGGTTTCTTATGGTCAGTAAAAAGCAGAGAATTCTAAGGGGCTAAAGTAAAACATGAGGAAGTTTTCATTCCAAGAAAGGTGGGAGGACTTGGTATTGTTCCTATAACTCTTATGTAGAAAATGTTGCTAACTAAGAGAGTATGGAGATTGATCATAGATAAAGAAACACTTTAGGCTAAATGGATTAATGAGTTCTACTTAAAGGATTCAAATATTTGGCAGTTGGAATTGAGTAAAGAGCAATCCTGGAGCTTTGCACAAATGCCCAAGCTAAGGGAATACATTTACCCCTTAGATCAAGCATACTTTGGAGATGGGGAAAGATCCTAGTCATGGTTTGATAACTGGAATACCCTTTAATTAAGAGGAATGGCCTGACACATTTAATCTCCAAAATTCCTTTGGATGCCAAAGTTTGCTTAGTTATACAGAATGTGGTAGTGTTGCAAATTTAGAGGCTTCTTTAACCTGACAAACTACCTCAAAGACCCCTTGTCCTATCGAACTAAAAATTGTATAACCTAGTTAGAAGGCACTTGAGTTTAAACTCTATGTAACTACATAGGTACTTGAGCAGGTGAGGCATCAATCGGTCTTATGCCTGAAAAACTACATAGGTACTTGGCTAGTGATAAAGAATAGGATTAGAATAAAGGATAGATGGTTTGGGAATTATAATCCCATATGTCTTCTATGCAAGGAGGAGATAGAGGATAGAGATTACTTTTTTTAAAGGATAGATGGTTTGACAAAGTTACATAGGAGAGAAGCTACTAAAAGCCCAAGCAATATTTATTCTAGTCATTAAGAGTTGTTATATATGGTAAAAAATTAAAATTTGACAAATAAGGAAGTCTTATGTTCATTTTCTCTCAACCTTTTCCTATTTTATGTTTTTCTTATATGAAATTCTTGCTACTAGTTTTTCTATATTATTGTTATTATTAGTATTAGAGCACTAAAATCTTTTGCTAATGCAAGTGGCAATCTTGAAGGAAGGGACTTGGTTGAATAAAGTGAGGTAGGTAAAGGAAAATATGAAAAATCAGTTACATAAGATGGATCAAAATGATGACAGCGCCATTAAATGGTTGAAAATGTAGATGCTTTAGTTACTTCAACAAAGTAGTTAACAAGGAGAGGATGAAGGATGATAATCATGCAAAATGTCAGACTTTGCACCCATTGAGATATTTGGGCAATTAAGGACAACAAATTCTCAAATTAGGCATAACTTTATCATCTAATCTCTAATTAAGATGATTCAAGATATTATTAAAAAATTAGGAAGAGTGCAATTTTTTTTAATCTTAAGTTTTGAGGCATTTTCGCTAAATACAACTTAATACACAATTGTGCACATGATTGTGCTCCATAATGGGACATTGCTATAGAAGGCAACCTCCTATATGGTTGGGTTAGTACTTGTGTGACATAAAGAAAAGATATAATGTGATACACAACCTAGAATACGAATATGGTAGTTACTGTGTTATCTTTTTAAAAGTGATAAATACACCCTTATTCTTAATTGTATTTTTTAGTTTTCATAATAATTTAAAGCCCCTTTTAATTATGTGCACAAAGCATAAATTTAAGTTAGATACTCAATATGGTATTAATCTTGTCACAATACCACATAAGTTTTTAGGAGAAAATTTTAACCTTTAGGTGTAGGTGATAATATGCTAAATTTTGGAATTGTTATTAGAAAGTAATTCTTGCTACTTTTATTTTTATTTTATTCGTTACTTATCTTTGTTTTCCTAACTATGTATGCCTATTACTTGATCTTTTAATTAAGGTGATCTTTTAGTTTAATCTTAAAATAGGAAAAACCTTATATAGGTTAAAGAAGGAAGCTAGAAATAAATCCTAAGAGGACTATCTAGCTCCTACTTTCTTATTTGAAAGCAATTCAGAGTTAGAAGAGGAAAAACTTATGGCTGAATATCAAACTTTGAAAGGGCTTACTACTCCTCTGTTAAATCAACAACCCCTCTACAAATTTTTATTTAAAGTATGGACTAATACATCTCTTACTCAATTTTCATGGTCTTGCAGGTAAAGATCCTTATATATACTCAATGAAATTTCATGTGTTATGCATAAGCATAAAACCTATGGGGTGCCTTTCCTTTTTCATTGGAAGAGGTAACAAAGATTGGTTCTATTACCTACCTTTTGGGAGGGTTATCATATAGAACGAAATGAAGAGGCTATTTTCTAAGAGGTATTTCCTAACCTTTAGGACAACTAACATTTGGAAAAAAAATTCATAACAAAACACAATGAAGAATCCTTGTATGAGTATCACAAACATTTCAAGAATTTATGTGCAATATTCCCTTATACTTTTGTGAGGGCCTTCTACCCATCGATAAGAATATGATTGATTTTTTTAATAGAGAAGCATTGGTAGACAAAACTTTGGAGGCTACTAAAAACTTGATCACAAACATAGCTTACAACTCAAAAAATTTTAACATTAGGCTTGACCTACTACCCAAGTATGTTAATAAAGCAGATGTTTCCTCCTTTGAAAAATAGATTTCTAATTTAACCTCTTTTATTAATCTAATGGCTATGGGTAACATTCAAATTGTGAAGGTCTGCATAATTTTTTCGATAATAGGACATAAAAATGATATATGCCCAACTTTTCAAAGGGAGTCTAGTAGGCAAATTAAATGTAACTAGTGAATTTTTGGGATAACTTCAAAAAGTTATAATTCTTATTCAAACACATAATCTATGATAGAGGCTCACTCTAATTTTAACTATGTGAACCTATAAGTAAATCAGCCCGCAATGCAAAACTATCTAAGTTTCTAGCAATACAAGTAACTGTAATCTCCCAGACAATAAATAAGCTAAACTTCTAATTCTAGTATGCATTTGGAGGATATTTTAAATCTCTTACTACTAGTACTTTACAATTTCAATAGGGGATGAAATAGTTCCACTAAGAGAAATTGTATAACATTTAGAATTAGGTGAATTAGGTGAGTCGAATAGCAAGTCTAATTTGGAGGGAAGTTGTTGTTCTGAACTTTTTCTAATCGAAAAGAAAATGTGATTGCAATGATGTTGAGAAGAAGAGGTAAGAAAATTGAGGAACTAAAAAGGGAAGTTCTTAATAAAAATTAGGAAGATATAGAGAAAGAAAAGGGTGCAGTTGAACTTAAACAGAAGTTTCCTCTTCTCCCTGATAATAAACCAAAACCTCCTTTTCCTAATAGATTGGTGAACTTAAAGCAAGAAGAAATAAGGAGATTCCGGAGATTTTTCAAAAAGTTGAGATCAATATGCCTTACTGGATTTCATCAAATAGGTGCCACGATATGTAAAATTTCTCAAAGTGTTGTAAACTAGTAAGAGAGAATTAAATAGCAATAAGACGATAAAGATAGGTCAGAATGTCATTAGTTTTCCAAAAAATGCTTCCTCCTAATTGTAAGGATCTAGTTTTGTTTACCATTCCTTGTAAAATAAGTCACACAACTATTAAGAGAGTTATGTTAGATTTAGGATATTTCATTAATCTTCTTTAACAATCTATATATGCTTTACTAAATTTACGTTAGATACTCGTTGTAGGATTAACCATTACTCACACTACTATATATTATAAGTGACTATATATCAAATTTTGACACAGTTAATAAGGAGGTGAGATTGAAGGATAAATTTATATGGAGCTATATAATCAAAAAGAAAATTCAAGCAAATGATGATAAACAAAAACATCACTTAGCAGGCAAGTCAAAATTTAAGTTTGCTAGCCCGTGATGCCCTATATCATTACCTACTTATTAGGGAATTATTTAGTTTAGCTATGTTTTTTCATTTTTTTCATTTATAGATTTTTTTTGAGTGTGTATGATGTTAGTTTTACATTGAGTGCAATATAAGGCTTAAGTGTTGGGAAGGAATTGTTCTACATATCTAACATGAACATTTTTTTAATTTATTCCAATGTATTAAATCAGTATGTTTGCTATAAGATTAAACATATTAGTTATGAAAGTGACATGTATTGAATGATTAAATTAATTTGAGGTAAGGAATTTAATTAACATTGAAAGTTGAGTTAATAGGGAATTGTGAAAATTTTTAGTAGATCACTTAACCTTATAAGCTTTTAAGCCATATGAGATTGAGATGTTTATGTCAATATGTGTTTTTCTTGTTAGGTTGCTGTTTTTTTTTAATGTGGAAGCATCTTAAGTGCTTTGAATCATTTGAGATTACATTGGTATATGCATGTATGTAAATGATAGATGTTATCTTTGAATTAACTCTTTAGCCTAAATAGCCAACCCAATTTAATATCTGTATTCTACTTATTTAATCCTTAATAATCTTGTTTCTTTCATACAAAATTATCATGTGAGCCTAATATTAAATTTTAATATCTTTGCCTAACCCTTGAATTGAATAAATAAAATGGTTTTAAAGAAAGAGAAATGTAATAAGTGTGTGAGTGAGCCTGATGTATAAAGTGGTGATTTTGCTAAATATAAATAAAGGATTGTATTAAACATTGGACTTGTATATTTACATTTTAATGACACATGGACAAAATAGAAAAAAACAAAAAAATAAAAATTTATATGACATAATAGTAATAAAGGGAGAGAGGAAAAATTATGAATCTATTGCAAAATTTAACTCATTATTTAACTTATAAACTAGGGTCTTGACCTTTTTAAATATGGGATGTATTCAATTTTCTTACCTACATGGTCTAGAACACGGTTATGTCTCAGACTATGTTTTATAATGCTTCTCCAATATTACTTTTAAGAGGAGAACATAGGCACTAACACACCTATGTACTATGTTATGTATCATACTATATCTCTTATTTATATCACGTAAGTTCCAACTTGATCGTGTAGGAGATCATGTATTTTATACCAATGCTTTTAATATGGAACACAACTTAGCCTGAACAACTAAACTTATATACTTAGTTAAAGAAAATCGAAATCTTATGATATATTAAACTATGAGATTTGATTTATTTTTATTTTTTAAATTATAATTTGAGTATTGAATGTTCTTTTATGTTTAACTTTTATGATTTTATTAATTAATTTCTAAAAGGCCTACTAGTTTATTATTCGCTATAATCTATCACTAGATTATATATTAAATATATTATTGTTTAATCCCTCTAATCTATAAAGTGAATAAGTTTTAGTGGATTATTTTGTCAAATTCTTAAATCTTAAGAAAGAAAATTGATTGAATTAAATGCAACCACATATATTTGTATTGTTTTATTTTATTGATCTTTCTAATTCTTAAAGCCACTATTAAGCTAACTCTTTATATGTGAGACTTAGGTTATTCATTAATTATGGTCAATTGTAGTGTGTTTCTCTCTAATTAACTAAAAATAAGGACAAATAGGAAATAGATTTAATTAACTGCAACAAATGACATATACGAAATAGCTTTAATAGTGAATATTCATAATATGAATTGATTTGTAATTATTTTGATGATCAGTATAAATTTCCAATCATAGATCTTTATTTATACTAAGGTTTGTTTTTTTTATTGATATTCTTTATATTTTAATTTGATTGTTCTTAATTACTGTAACACCCCCTTACCGTAGAGTACGCACCGGGACGCCCGAAGGTCATTCCGGTACATATCCAACGATAAGGGCGAGCTACGTTTGATCGCTACATTCACTTCATATGGTATCATATCATTATTCGCTCATAAAGCATCATAAGAAAATCACAAAATTTTTAAAACCAACTTTCCCCATTTCATTTCACAAAATCAAAGGTCTACATTGCGTCTCTCAACCTTTACTATATGTACATCAACAAAATATAGGACAGAAGTATCAAATCTGTCTAAGCCATCCAAAAGTCTCAGCTGACCGACCTTTGAGCCATAACTCTCCTTTCCAAAACATTATCTTCACGGCAGTAGAGCCTCTCAGTAACTAGCGTCATCTCTCGGTCTTGAAAAATCAGCGTTACAATTTTGATGAGTTTTGCGAACTCAATGAGGTAACCATCATCGATGGCTCGCTCAATTCATATCATAATTAATTAACACTATTGCACTTTGCATAAGTATCACATTTTCATGTAAGCATAAACAATTCTGCATTTCGATCAATCAAACACACTTAACAAGATGCAAGTAAAATGCTTATGAGACACTTTTGCTAATTATTACGTTGTTGTGACCGAGTGCCTGAACTGTCCCATATAGGGTGCATTAAACGTTGAGCCTCAGGCTCTGATTCACTTTTGAGCTCGAAGCTCATTTTCACTCGTTGAGCTTTAAGCTCTGATCGTTGGCTACTCTGATCACAACTGCCATTATCTGATTATGCACTCATGAATGAAATGCATGTACCACAATCAATCACATTATAAGCATATAGGTCTTCCCATTCACATTCAAGCAGCACTTTGATAACACAATTCCCAGTACACAATCATCGAACCTTCTGTCTGGAATCCACAATCAAATCGCATTCATTCATTATTCAAAACATCAGCATAAGCAAACAATAATTGAGAGAAACCGTCTAGGTTACTCACCAACTACTCCCAAAGCTAGTGCCTGGAAGTTTCGGCAACGTCTATGGGTTGACGTTCCAGTTGCTCCTCTATGACTAATACCATACACATATATCACAATTTGAACAATCATAGGTGTTCCATAATGCACATGAATGAAATGAAAGATGTACAATGCATATTCATGACAATCTCGGGTATTAATCCAAAAATAGTGTACTAAACCCAATTTCCATCTAGAAATTGAAAACCTTAGAGACTAAATCAAAATTCAGCTTCTTCATATGATTTTCAGCCCTATTTCTCTAGTTTACTCCAAATCAAAAATCATCTCATTTGGAATCCTACAGGTCCAAATACGATCAAAATATTGAAGTATGCCTAATCCCATTGACACTGTTCCAACAGACTCCCACACTTTCCTTTGATCACTCTTTTTTAATTCAACACCAATTACCACAAATTTTCATGAAGATATAGGAAAATGTGTTAGGAATCTATTGCTTCAAGAATCAAGTCATTTGGAGGTCTAGAGAAGGAGTTATAACCAAAAGAAGCAACCAAGTTTATGTCCCCAATCAAATTGAACCTAGTTTGGCGCGATTGTCATAACTCTCACTATAGATGTCTGATTGCTTTTTTTTTAGACTATTTGAAAGAAGACTTCTTGATCTACAACTTTCATGAAGACAACAAATTGAGATTCTGCCTCAAAAAGGGTCAAAATCGCGATTTTCTTAAGCTGTCCAGTGGATGTCATGTTAGTTTAACGGACATACATCGAGTTTAGGAGGCCAAAATGACCCGAGAAGGTCCGTTAAACGGACTTCCATGTCCGTTCCATGTCCGTTTAACGGAAATAGACTGGCCAAGGGGTCCAAAACACCTGAGAAGGTCCGTTAAACGGACTTCCATGTCCGTTTAACAGACATATGCCACCAAAAACTCCCTCCAAAGCCTCTTCCAAGATTCCTACACTCATTATATCATCATATATACCCATAATCATCTCAAATTCACTTTTTCTAGCACAAAACCACTTCATAACCACTCAAGTTTAGCTCAACATCATCCATTCCCAATTCATATTCCCTAATTTATCATAAACACCCAAAATGGAACACAAACATACACATTCATCCACAACTTTTGCTGCACTTAATTTCCTAACTTCATGTCAAAATTTGGGACTCTTCAGGACAAAATTTAAATTCAAAGCCTTCATAAGAAATGTAGCCAATTGCCTCTAGTTTCATTCAAACTAAAAATTATTTCAATTGGACAACTATAGAAGCAGTTATGGCTAATAAATTGGAGCATACTCAAGATCATGTTGCTGCAAAATTTTTCAGATTTGCCACCATTCATTCAATCTTTACATCTAACTCATCTTATAGCTTCTTATACCTAGACCATCTCCTCCATTACAAATCCTCATCATTCCCTACCTAATTCAACTCAATCATTTACTTACAAACAACTCATGATCTATCATTTATCATGAACCAAAACAGAGCATATATATATAACCATTCAAAAATAATGTTCTACACTCATCCAATCACTCGTTTGAAAATCATTCAATCTCTCAACCTCTATATACCCTTACACGCATTATCACTCATCCTACACATCCACAAACAATACATAAACATGAATTTTTTCATCACCCAAGACACATACATAAACCTTGCAAAATCAAAGTATCAAATCTCAAGTAGTTACTCATCATTTTAGCTTTAATTAACCATGCCTATGACATTAGAAACAAAACTTACTTGGTTTAGCTACCCAATCTTCAAGCTCTTCAAGAAAATCACCAATACCTAGCCTCAAACCCCATCCACGATCATCACCATATTTAGGGTTGGAAGGTTAGAAATTTTAATGGGAAAGAGAGAGCAATGTGGAAGATGAGTGGGAGGTTAAGCATCAATGGAGGTTGGAAAAATCAAAACACATGAAGAAGAGGAAGAGAGGGCTATGAAGAAGAGAGAAGAAGAGCACCAAAAAATAACTCCAACAACTTGTAAGAGAGAGAGCATCGAGAGAGAGCAAGAATGGCTTCAAACAATTTAACAAATGGTCACTTATAAGACATGGCTTGGCAAGTGACACTTGTCACTTGCCACATGTCCAAATTTCCATGGTTTGTCTTATGTATCTCTTAATACTAATCCATTCAAACCCAATTCCTATTCCAATTATCCCCTAATTAATGACACTTGTCAGTAAAGTCATGTATCAACCATTCCATTGCCAATTGACAGTAAATTCTACTACCATTTATTAGTTGGTCTGCCATTTGACATTTTTCCTAATCCAAAATTTATCCCCAAAAATTTCAGAAAATTTTTCTAAAATTCTCCAAAAATGCTAAATCAACAATTTCACTTTCCAAATCAATTTTCAATAGCAATCACCCACAATTCTTAAAAACAATCACATATATTCACAATTATACCCGGAATGTCAATGAATGCATGTACAATTATTTTTATGTGCAAGCAGTTCATTATTCACATGTATGTATATATCACAATATGCAAGAGCATGCAAATGCATTTCTAAACTCTCATTGTTCACTTATAGTTACTATTATAACCTTCCCATAGGTAATGGGATGTTACAATTACAATTTATATTGTTCTCACGATAGTCAAAATCTCTCTTTTTTTACTTGTGTGCATAATGCACAAATCTAAGTTAGATACTCTAATAAGATCAACCCTTGCTCACACTACTACATAAGTTTTTGAGAATAAGGTTTAATTTTATGTTGCAAGCAATATCATACCAATGGAAAATGAAATGGAGTGGCTATAAGAAGAAGTGGGTAGAAAGTGCTAATGAGATTTAGTAAGGTGGAGTTTTGCTAAGTCAATGTAAATACGCTAAAGGATTGGATATAAAATGGAAGCAATTTTTCTTGGATATAAAAGAGTGAGCAATTTTTCTACTCAGATAAGACATCTTCTATATTGAAGAATAAGATAGCTTCAATTCATTTTGTAGGTGGTGCTTTGTAGTGGAACCAAATATATATAAGGAATCAGTTAAATTATGAATCTCGTAGTTAGGGAGAAAATATTTTGACATTAGATTAGTAGTTTAAAGTTGTTGTATTTAAGGATTTAGTGGGAGAATTAAAAGAGTTTAGATAGAAGGGACAATTTAAAGAGTATTATGGCTAATTCGATTCTCAGTCACACAAGTTGGTAATTTCTAAACCTTATTTAGCTAGTCTATTCCTTAAAGACCTTAAGAAATAAATTGAATGCGCCATTAAGTTATTGAATCTAAGAAATCTATAGTAGGCCTACAATCATGCTAAGAAGTAAGAATTGGTGTATATATACTCTTATGCTTTAATGAAAACCAAATCTATTCCTACTTATATTTCTCAAAATCTTGATATGATTAATGGAGTTATTACTGCTCAAAAAGATCACAAGGCCATTTCTAATTTTTGTAATGAAATATGGGAAAGTTAAAACCATAACAAATAATAATGAATTAGATGAGATATAACCTAACAGATTATGTTTTAGTGTAATGAAAATTTGTAGCAATTTGTAAATGTAAGAGAAAACAATTTCATATGTATATAGTGGTTGACGAAAGTGAAGGAGTAGAAGAAGAGTAGTCACAAAAGTTCAATGACAAGCCCTTATTTCACTTTAAGCAATGTTGAGAGTGACTTAAGTGGATTACTAGTTGTTAAGGGTAGCAGGGGATTAGAATGGAACGTTATTACAAATTTTAATAGATAACGGAAGCACATATAACTTTATTAATGAGAGAATTATGTTGACGAAATTTAATAAGGTAAAAGAGATTGAACCAGTGCTGATAATTGAAAGAGGAGGAATAAAGTTGAAACGTCAAAATGTATGTAAGAATTTTTGTTAGTCTATAAGTGGGTCCTATTTTATAGATGTGATAGTTATCAATATTGGAATGGATATGGTTATAAGAGTGCAATGATTGTCATCCTTAAATGATGTCATTTGCACCTATCAAAGAGGGACAATGAGGTTGGGTGGCAAAGAAAATGGTTGGTGTTATATAGTGGTGTGAAGAATGGTATGGAAGTGATCCCTTAAGACAAAATTGTAAAGTTAATAAAGAAATGTATGTCCACTTTTCAGTTATTTTTGTTGCAACTGATAGAGTGGGGATGTTCCCTTAAAATTTGTCAACAAGTTTTTGAATCATTCAAAATTAAGGATGCTAAGAAGATGAAAAGGGTTAAACAATTATTGAATGAATTTAAGAGTGTTTTTCTAGAACCTAAGGGATTACCTCCACCAAAAGATTATATGACCATAGAATAGTTTTGAAGGATGTACTAGATGTTATTACTTGATACCTTATAGTTATTCAAGGATGCATAAGGATGTAGTGAAGGAAATATGGTAAAATATAAAGTGCATCACATCATAGAAGATAAATTCCCTATATCATTGATTGAAGAGTTATTAGATAAGTAATATGCAACTGGTTGGTTTTCTAAATTAGATATGAGACTTGGTTATCATCATAACGAAGGAAGATGGTTCATAAAATAATAGGCTAAAGATACTTTTTATCTCCTAATATTTACATAACAATTTAACTTAGAACTAAACATTTGGGAGTGTTAAAAAAGAATCATAATATTTTTAATATATTCTTAATTAAATCCGTAACTAACGGAATCCTTAACCTATCAAGATTAGTCAAAATTTTAAATTAATTTTCCATTTTTAGGATCCATCAATGCCACATGGAGCCTATGTGGAAGTAGTGGCCCACTTATAAAATAAACTATCTTTTCTCCTTTCTTTGTCATCTTTACAAAACTCTAAAGAGATAGCACAATAAATTAGAAATATGAATAGTAACATAATTAACCTTCTCCTTTATTATCTTAAACCCTTTTTAAGCAACTTAAATAGCTAACTATAATGCGTTGGGTGCTCTCTAACTTTTGAAACAAGAATTGACAATACAAATATAGAAACATTTAGTAAAATAAGGAACTAGTTCCACATTGAACAAACCTAATCAATAAGCAAAGAATTTGGCAACATATAATAAAAAAATACAAAATTTGATTAATGGATAAATTTGTAAGCAAATATAAGAAACAGAGACAATATCTTTACTTATTAGTTGCTAAAATGGAGAGCTCCAATACCAAAAAACTGCATAAAATAGAGACTAATTTAAGAAACTATCACCCTAAAAAGGAATTCATAAAAGGTAACAACTTTTTGCAAAACAACACAATGATATATGTAAAAGAAATATAAATGTAGCAAAATCACCTTATAAACTAGCATTTTGGATCTTGACATACTGAAGAAGAACAGTATGTTCATTAACTCCCTTTTCTTCTTCAATGAGATGGCCACTTAAACCATTCTTTCTTTGTTATTGCCGATTGATGAATGTCTACCGTCACTAAGAAAATGTTGGAAATTGGAAGCCATTGAACTAAAGCAAAGCTAATATTAATTAGAACATATACGGAGACCAAAAACTCAATTTTATGATTCGAAAAAAATTTCTAAACCTATAATGAGAAATAGAAAAACAATAAAAATGAAAAAAGAAAGAAGAGAAAAAAGGGTTACTGTAATTGGTAGAGGTAAAGAAAAAATGTTTATATATAATGGAGAAAAAGATGGTGAGCTTTTTAAAAACTAAACCAAAAGTTGAAAAGAGGATTCCTCTTCCTACTTCATTAACCTTGTCCTTAAAACTCTTAACCCTTCTTCAATTATAGACCATAGGCCTATCTCCTAATATAATACATTGTAGAAGTTAATATCTTTAAGATCGAAAATGGTGATAGGCGGGATAATCATGGATCTCAAGGAGCTTTTGTGCATAATAGAATAATAGGTGACAACATTCTCCTTACAGAATAGCTTTCTTAATCTCATGGGAGGAAGCACTTTTTAGGAAAATTTGCAATAGAATTAGGTTTTTAAAAGGCCTTTGACTCAATCCATTAGTCTTTTTAGTAAATATACCAGAATCTTTTGGCTTTCCAAACATCTTTATCAAATGGGACAAGCAATGCTTAACCATAACCTTATTCAAGATCCTTGTTCATGGCAATCCTACTCATAAGTGAAAATTATAACATATTTTATACTTCTATTTTATATTGTCTTAAATCATTTGCATAGCACATTTGGGCAAGAATTGTTGCATTTTATTATTAATAACTCAAGTTGCTTGGTTTCATATTTTATCTAAAAATAGATTAAATTATATTAAATATTTTTTGTAGGCTTAATGGAACTTAAAGAAGATAAAATGCAACAACCAAGACCAAAACGCCGAGTTTTAGAAGCAGCCAAAACACACAAACATATCACTTTGCAGCTGAAGGAGAGCATGACAGCACATGGGAAGCAAAACGACAATAGCAGTGGGAAGCAGATGAAGTAAAAGCCTGAGCAAAACGCAGCGCATAAGGAGAACGTTGGACCAAAACGGCAGCGCTATGCGAAGAAAACGCTAACTGCTGGGAGATAAAACGCAGCCCACGCTGTATGCAAACAACATTTGCATTTTTTACGGAAACGCAAATGCTAACGTTGGGCATGAAACGTTAACGTTAAAATGCAGATAGCAACGACATTTTTGAGGGTTTTATGCGTGGGTTTTAAATCAGAATAGGAGGGTTTTAATGGGGAGGATTTTAAGAATAGAACAACGGGTCTTCGGTGGCTACTCTTATGAGGGCTAAACCAAAACTATTTTGGGAGCTCGGTTTCAACGAAGAGAAGGGCCAAAGCTCTCAACCTTCATAGACTTATGAAGGGGCAGCTTTCCAACGTCAGTTCAAAGTCGACATCGACGCCAACAACCTGATTAAGCATTTCTTGGATTGTTTTATTGTTTCTTTCTTTCTTTAAAAATTGATCGTGTTATTCTATGTGTATAGATTTGAGTTTTGTGTATGAAAGATCATGTTATTGTTATAGTTCGATTATTTATGTATGAACTGCTATTGTGAAAAATAATTTTAATGTGTTCATTGGATCGTTTTATTATAAACCCATTGCTAGAATATTCAATGTAATTTGTAATTGTTATATTGAAATTCATTTTTAGCGACTAATAGTTCATAATCATTAGGAATGACATAACCTAGGTTAAATGATGGATCGTATGTAGTTGTTGCCTTGATTAATTGATTTTCCTAATTCGTAATGCAACTGCCCAATTGAATCTAGAGATCGTATCCCAAATTATTTGGTGGTTAGGTTTAATTAACAATCGTATCTTGACTAAACACTGCCTAATGGAAAACTCAGGTTAATTATTATCCCACGATTAATAGTTTTTAGGAGAGGTTTTAACAACAACAAATTAAGGAAATATGTATAATTAAGGTGTAGGCCGAGATTGATCCAAAGAATTGAGTCCCTACTGAATTCCTCATTTTTATCATTTTTTTACATGTTTTCTTTAAATTACTTTTCTTAGTTAGTTTGGCTTTATTTTATTTTCTTATTTTTAAAACCAAACCACCCCAAACTTGAACATTGGTTAATTTCATTTTAACAACTTTACATATAGTCTCTGTAGGATCGACCTAGAGTCATCACTACTACAATAATAAGTCTAATTTATTTTGAGTAGTGCTACGACGTGTTGTCACCCATATTTCCTTGAAAGTAAAGAGCTAATACAAGAGGATCCTTTTTCGCTTACCTATTCATCCTTTGCATAAAAGTCACTAAATATGCTCATTGAAATCAACTTCAGAAATGACATAGGACTTAAGTAGTAATGGCAAGAAATTAAAGATTTTTAACTTATACTTTTGTTTTTTGTAAGGTCAATGGCAACTCCTTAAGCTTGCTTATGCTCTCCTTATATTCAAACCGCTGTTGGAATTCACAATCAACAAGGAGAAGGGCCACCTGATTATATATGCTAATACTGAACATTTGACTAACTAGTTGTCCATAATATAAGGGTTGAAGTGTAAGCAACCCCTTCACTTATTTGGAGTTGCCTTTATCAACTAAGAGATTGTCTTCCAATACTAGAAAAGGTCTAGAAGAAGATCTTTAACTAGAAAACCAAAACTTTTTCTTTTACAGGAAGATTGATAGTGATCAAATTAGTGATGAAACCTCTAAACAGTTACTAGTCTTTAGACTTTTTTCCTTATAAAAGAGAATTATGAAAGATAAAGAGGATGTTTAGAAGGTTCCTCTGGTTTGGATCCACATTCACTCCCATAATAAGGTTAGTTGGAAAGAGGTATGCTAAGCAAATCTTGAGGGCATTTAGGAATCCAATCCTTAAGAGTCAACAATAAGGTGTTAATGTTAAAAAGGTTCTGGAGGCTTTTACCAACCCTCAAGCATTGTGGGTGAGATGGATCAATTCCTACTTCTTGAAAGGTAAAAGCTTTTGGGAAGTGTAATGCTCCTCATATACTTCATGGTTTAAGAAAAAACTTTAAAGATTGAGAACAACCATATATACCAACATCCAATGCAAGATAAAAAAAATAGTGAATTAATAGCTTTGTGAGTCGATAACTAAAGTAATGTTAGCTCTCTTACAAATCCTTAGCTTATGAAGTCATTATGCCTCCTTTATCCATCTGTTTCTAGAGTTAGTAGCTTAATCCACAATGGTAGAATGGGATTTTGAAGCACTTCAAAGACTGGAAATTCTAGGACCAATGGATCCTCCTAATACACACAAAAACTACTTACATTTGGAAAATCCATCTTATAAGGAAATCCATTTTGAATTCTTGTAGGACGCTCTTCAAGCAACCTATAGCTAAGTAGAGCTAGGATGAGGTAGTGCGGGAAAAGAAGCTTTTGCCTAAAATATCCTTCTTCCTCTGGCTAGTTGTCAAACAAAAGCTCCCTACTAATGATAAACGCCAGTTCCTATACATTTCCAATAAATGTCCCCTCTACAAAATATACTTTGAATCTCATTCAAATTTATTCATTTCTTGTCACTTTGCATTGTCAATCTGGAAGCTAGTTTGCCTGCACCTCTCCTTGACAGATCATGGCACAAACTCTCAGAGGATAATTGATATTTAAGTTGGAGAATTGAAGATCAAAGGGGGAATAAAATCTTCTATATCATTTCCCTTTAAACAACCACGAGGGCTATTAGGATGAAAGAAACTCCAGAATCTTTAGAAGTATGGAAAGAGAAAAGGATGTCATTTAGATGGAGGTTGGCAAGGGTAAGAGAATAAGATTTCATCCACAACTTAATAAGATAATCATTGTGATCTACAACTAGATTAGAAGATCTCAAGGGACTGTAACTAGCTTTTTTCTCTACTTATAACGTGCAATATAGAGGAATCTTAACTTGTTCTTTAGTTGTTTGAGGGATGTTATAGCTCCAGCATAGGACAAGGCTGGACTCATAGGAATTGTAACTTCCTATTGCTTGTACTTTCTCTTATGAGATTCTATACATAATGCAATTTATTGTTCTTAAAAAAAGCACTTCAGGATTTGCGAAGAAGATGCCTAGGAAAGGAGAAAAAAGTTTATCTTGAAGTGGACTATACTAGTGTCATGCGACTCTGTGTATATGGTAGGTCTAATAAAAAGTAAAAGAAATTTATAAAAAGTGGTACATCAATATTAATGCGACATTTAACAGAGAGAACTAAAATTTTTAAAAATTATAACAATAATAACAAGAACCCAACTAGGAAGAGAAAGCGAGAAAAGATTATGTCGTTGTTCGTAAATAGAAATTTGGGAGTTTGTGGTGTAGGAAAAGAATATAAGTTCCCAAATTGGATGCGAAGTTATGTAGGTTACTGTTGTTTTATGAATATTTCGTAAGGAAGAAGAAGACTCACACGTCACACACAACACACATCATATTTGCATAACAATTTTCTGCATATTCCTTCAGGCCATCATTTACATATTTATATGGTAGAGGCAGTTAGCGAGAATCAAGGAGTTTGTTAGCTCCTGTCGCTGCTTCCCCGTTGTCCAACTATAAACAACCTGGGCTAAGGGTTACACTATCTTATATTGACTACATAATAGTAATAATACTAATACTGGACTACAAGCCCATCAATTAACCAACCCACCTCTTGAACCATTAATGATCCAACCCTTTTACAAATAAAAGGAGTTCACGACTATCCTTCAGAAGTTTCCCCAATTCGTTTACCGAACCACCTTCCCACTGAACCAAAATATGTACTGCTGCTCTGTTGTGCTTGCGATTCATCCTCCTTCCAAGGATGCACTTTGAAGTCCAAGGGAGCCATAGTGTGCATGGAGGAAACTCAGTAGCTAGCATAAGGTCACCCACAAATCTTTTGAGCTTAGAGACGTAGAACATGGGATGGATAGACACGCCTGCTGGCAGATTCAATCGATAAGCTACTTTTCCAATCTTCTCCATTATTTGATAAGGCCCAAAGTACTTAGCTGTTAGCTTCTGAGTAGTCCTGGTAATTACTGATTTTTTCTTTTATGGCTGCAATTTTAGTAGCACCCACTCCCCAACTTCAAATTCACGATCTGTCTTCCTCTTATTTCCTACCTGCTTCATATGATTCTGAGCTAGTGCTAGGTTTTGTTTTAGCTCGTGTAACTTAGCTTCTTTAGCAGTCAACAATTCATCTACTGCATTTACACTAGCATCTTTAGGAATATATGGAATGTGAAGGGGAGGAGGGTACTCGTATAGAGCTTCAAATGGAGTGACCTTAGTGGAAGTGTGATAAGTAGTATTGTACCACCATTCTGCTAGTGGTAGCCATTTAACCCAATTTTTAGGAGCTTCTTCAGTCATACATTGAAGATACATCTCTAGGCAACAATTAACCACTTCAGTCTGGCCATCGGATTATGGGTGGTAGGCAGTATAGAAACGTAGTTCGTCTCCTTGCAAAGAAAATAACACCTTCCAGAAATTACTTTGGAAGGTGGGATCTCTGTCACTTATTATAGTAGCTGGCATACCATGTAGCTGTAGGAAAATCCCGGTGCGTGTAACACTTACAGGCGGTGCGGAAAAACAAAAATTTTTGTTCCGGGACCTTCCCGAAAGCCAGGATCCATGTGTCTACACAAAGATCAAACCATAACG
>JAOSBM010000004.1:14865385-14880864 GCA_027568955.1 Erythroxylum tenue
TATTTGGTTGATTGTGTGGCTCAAAGCCATTGGCTATAAATGGTTTAGCCACTGAGCTGCGAAGCTCAACCCATTTTCCCCTCCTCAGGTGCAGATCGAGAAGATCGGTAATCCCTTGCAAGGCTCTTTGGACGTCCCGAGAGATTTAGTTCTGCATTAGGATAGTAGTAGATTTTTGATAGCTTTACAAGCATATTGAACATGGAGCATCAATTGTATTTTTGTAACCCATGTAAAGGTTTTGATGTCTAATGTCTATGATTGACAATGTTGTAAGAACTTCATTTTTGAAATGGAAATGAATGGAGAATTTGAAAGTTTCCTTTGCATGATTTTGGTATTTTTTTCAAAGTTGTATGTATGATGAATGTGTATGTTACTAGCGAATGCCCTTTTGCTTGTGTTAGCATTTGCTTGTGTTAGCATAGTATGTTGAAGTCGAGAAGTTGAAGTTGTGTCTTTGATGAATGATTTGAGTATTGCAATTGATGATGATGGATGAGAAGAGTTTGATTTGATTGAGTTGATATTTAAGTGTTTGATGCATTTGAATTGGCATTGAATGATTGTGAAGTTGTTTTGCTTGGATGGTGGAGTTTGGGGATGATTAGAAGTGTTCTTGATGTTATAGTGGAGATTGGAAGCTTTGGAGAAGCTTGGAAGAAGGCTGGGATTTCTTTGCCCAGTGTGTGTCCGTTAAACAGACATGCATGTCCGTTTAATGGACCTTCTCAGGTGAAATTGGAGTGTCTGTCCAGCCCATGTCCGTTTAAAGGACATGAAGGTCCGTTTAACGGACCTTCTCGGGAGAGATTGGCCTCTTGGTTCTGTTTGTGTCAATTTAACAGACATGTGTGTCCGTTTAACAGACCTTCTCGATTTGTTTGGACCCTTCGCCCAGTCCATTTCCATTTAACGGACATTAGTGTCCGTTTAACGGACCTTCTTGGGTGGATTTGGGGGTTTTGACCACTTCATGTCCGTTTAACAGACATGCCCGGGTCAACTTCTGTTTTTCGCGTTTTGACCATTTTTGAAGCCGAATCTTATTATGTGGCCTTCTTAAGAGTTGTAGACTTTGATGTCTTCTTTCTAATGGATCAAAAACAAAGGCAATCCGACAATTGTAGAAAAAGTTATGGCATTCGCGCCAATGTCTGTTCAATTGGAATTAAGGCTTTAGGTCGGTTGGATTCTTTTGGCCATGAATCTTTCGTCCGACCTCCGAATTAGGGTTCGTTGGAATAACACTAATAGTGGTCACCCGCTTACGCTTTTTGGTTTCGTTTCGGATAGTTGGGTTCCGGGAACGGGGTCCAACACCAAGGCTGGACTTCAAAAACGGGGCCCAACAATCCCGATACCCATGTTAAGGCTAGAATAGTAATTTATGGGAAAGTATTGTGAAATTAGGGAAATGCACGTCATGCATAAGTTAATTGTGACATACACATTTATTTTGCACATTCATACGATTGTACATGCATTCATTGGCATTTCCGGGTAAATTTGATTTATAAGTAGAAATTGTGGATTAAATTGGAGTATATTAATTGTAGTTTGGCAATTTTGGTATATTTTAGATATTTTGAAATTTTTGGTGAACTATTTGAGCTGAAAATGTAACATCTCGCTCCCTTGTGAAGGGTTGGGTTGGTTAGGTTGGAATCCTAAAATGTGATATGAGTGAGCTCAAAGAGCATAGTGTGTTGAAAAAAAAAGAGTGTGAGACTTTGGAAGAGGCTTTAAAAAGGGTTTGTGTAATATTCTGAAAACAATGTGCTATCGACTTTTAACTTTCTTTGGCCCAAATTGAAAAAAAATTTATACTGGCTTATGAGTGATTGACTGTTCTAGCATGCTACCTTCGCGGGCACGGACTCGGATATCAACGTCGATATCGGGTTCGGGTCTTGCGGAAGTGGGGTGCTACAAAAAATTTATTCAGTGATAATAGTTATTATTTCAGAATTTTTGGTGAATTATGGATTAATTATCTTGAAAATTAAATTTAGTGTGCATTAGAATTTATTCCCCATTTTTGGAGACATTTCGGATATTTTGGAAATTTATCAAAAAAATTTGAGGTATTTTAGACTAGGAAAAAATTGTAATAAGGGATAAATAGAAATGTGACAATTGTATTAGAAATTAATTGACAAATGGACAAATTATGGAGTGACAAATGAATCTATTAATGTGTGACATGTGGACAAAGAGTTAAGTGACAATTGGTAGCCTTCCTTGGAAGACACTTGTAACACATGCATTGAAGACATGTGTCAAGCCTTAAGAGAGACACCTATTCATTAGGAAAAGAAGGTTTCTGCAACTCTTCCTTGGTTCCACCGAAAACTTAGAGACCTCCCTTTTTGTTTGTTTGCTTCACCCAAACTCTCCACAATCAAAACTCTCTTCTTGCTTATTTATGTATTTTGGCTTTTGGTTGAATTACCAACTTTTCACCTTACAAAACAAGAGCTGAATCACTTCAACCCATTTGGGGTTTTCAATTGTCTCCCTCTCTATCTTTGACTCTCTCCATTGATAAATTTTGGAATTTTGCTGAAGTATAAACCAAGTAAGTAATGCTTTAAGTTTTATGATAATGTAAATGATTTCTGTAACTAAATGCATGCATGAATGGTGTAACTCTCTTCTTGCTTATTTAATGTTTGTAACTAAATGCATGCATGAATGGTGTATATTTTCATGCTTGTGGAGTGCTGCATATGTAAATGGTGTTGATGCATGTGTGGGTGGTGAAAGAAGAAGCAAATAGGTGATTTATTAACAAGATGAAGGATTATAGTCATTGGAATATGATATATGTAGTATTTTACTGAACATACATCTATATTCAGGGTATAACTTGATCTATGAATATCCAAATTGGATGGAGATTGATTTATAGTAAACTAGAGACATAGAACTACATTTTTCATGCAAGAATTGAATTCAAAATATGTCCTTAAGAGTCTTGAAATTTGGCTTGAATTTGAGATTGGTGTTCTGACGAGGTATGAAAATAGTCTGCAAATTTTTTTATATAACTTGAATGATACTGAACCTAAATGCATGAAATTGATGTCATTGAACACTTAAGACATTGTAGAACATTTATTTAGTAGAAGGTATTGCCAAAATACCTCATTGTCTAGGTCAAAATCGTCATACAACTCTGACCTGAAATCTACTTAAGATAAAAATCTAGAAATTTGATAGGTTTCATGAATGATATTATGAAGTTGAAGAGGTTTAATAAATTGAAACATGCTTCGGTATTCTGATTATAACTTGATCTATAGATTTCCAAATAAGTTGATTCTTAATTTAGATTAAAATAGAGACATATGTCTACAACTTTCTTGAAGAAGTTGAATTTTAATTCTGTCTTTAAGATTTTCAAAATTGGCATGTAACTGAGTCTTAGCTTAAGCTGAAGCACTACCAGGGACAGAAATCATGTCCTGTGGTTATTGAATAAATTGTATTGATGTAGGACGAATTAGATTGAGTGTCTTCATCAAAGTTGTAGATTATTGTCTTAGCTTTAAATTGGTATAAAGTTTGTAATTTTTGGATATCTAAGCTGAAAGATATGAGTTGTACAATTCGAGGGTATGATCATGTACTAGCCAAATGTTCAGATATACGCATTCTGTAGTATTATGAGCATAACTCATAAAATACTGATTCAAATTGGATGATCTTAGAGTCATTAGAAATTTAAGACATTGTAGAACAACTTTCCAGAAGGAAGTTTTGCTTAATTTTGTCATTTACCCTATCAGATTAATTATGAATGACCCAAAATCATATGGGTAGAAAATCTGAAGTTGTCAATTAGGTTATGAAATTGATCTCACATTGTTTTATTTTTGTCCAAATTATAAGTACCAAATGATATTAATGAGGGCTTTGATATTTGATTGATTTGATGATGAAAATTATAATGAGATACCTAGAATTGTCATTGAACATGCATTGTGCATACTTTTTATACGTTGATATGCATAAAAGAACACATGTACATTTGTGCTTTATGAATGTGTTATGTATGTTTTAGAAGAGCAAATCGGACGCCAGTCGGACATGCCAGACCATCCGGGCAATAGCTTATTGGAGCATGCTATGAGTCAACCTAGATGAATTTCCTAGGATCGATTTAATTTGATTTATTAAGCCTTAAATTACTGAACTGTTACAATTGTTTCTAAATTCCGGACTTAAAGTTTGAGGAGTATATATTTGGTAATGTATTAGAAGTGTTCTAATTTGTTTGATAATTCTGATTGTAATATACTATGTGAATTCTCAAAGAAAATTAAATGCCGGACTTAGGTTCGATGATTATGAAATTCTGACTGTGCTTTATACATGATTGTGATATGTTGTAAATTCTAAATTGATGTATTTTATAAAAAGCATGCTCAGATGAAGACGTTATGATCGGAGTAGCCAGTATCAAGCGCTTGCAGGTGGAGCTTTGCTCCGTCATATATGATTTGACACGTAGAGCTATGCTCCGTGATATATGTTTCTGACTGAGCCCAATAAGCCAGTATTTGTATATGTGATAGACACTCGGTCACAACATTAACAAGGAATGTGGATTCTCATATGTATCTGTATGTGTTTATATATGATCTGATTCGTATTGATAAAATGTTGTGCCATGACAGTGTGAGTATTTGAAATATTCATGTTCTGTATGTAATTTATGCATGTGAATCCGATGAAATCATCAATGATAGTTCGCTCATTGAGTTCGCAAAACTCATAAAAATTGCAACGTAGATTTTCAGGTACGAAACAGGAGACTTAGTGTTTATTCTGGATTAGAAGAACGTTTTGGACTAAGTTATGGCTCAGAGGTCTGTCAGCTGACATTAGAGAGTTATATCTTTTATTTTGTAGTTTAGAACCTGTATGAGGTTTTGTAAATATTTGTTTAATGGAGACAGTGTAGACTTTGTGAATGAATGTAATGAATGGTTTCAAAATTTGATGATTTCTGATTATGTTAGATGATGTCATGTGTAAGTTGGATTTGTTTTGCTCTA
Source organism: Erythroxylum tenue (assembly GCA_027568955.1). Lineage (NCBI taxonomy): Eukaryota > Viridiplantae > Streptophyta > Magnoliopsida > Malpighiales > Erythroxylaceae > Erythroxylum > Erythroxylum tenue. The sequence goes on from JAOSBM010000004.1 coordinate 14,870,452, forward strand.
ACATGCCATTATTATAGGATATGTACTTGATTATTCTTGAATGTTTGGGTATGTACCTTGTGGTAGTGGGATGTTGCATTACTGATAACAAAGCTCTTATTTTTGTTTATCTTTAAGCCTTGTATATTTTAAGGATTATGTTTTTCCTTTTATAAACTTTAACTACATTTTTATTTCAATTATGTTATTTTAGTTATGTTCAATATCTATTTTAGCACACTTTTAGTTTTAATTTCTTTTTTGCATTTTAATGTGGTTTTGTTTGCAAGGTATAAATAATTTCTAGATGTCAATCAAAATTACCTTGAAAAATAAACTACAAACAAAGGCCCGAAAAGTTTTCTTTCTCATTGTTTTTGTTCTTTTATATTGTACTTAATTTTCTCTTTCCTTCTTTATATTTTTTACATTGAGGACAATGTACAACTTAGTGTGAGGAAGGAATTAATTATTTATAGGCTCTATTTTGTTTATCAATTTTTTTCAATTATCTTAATATAAAGTAATTTTGAGAAAACTTTTCACAATGAAAGAAGAATGATCAAGATGACTTTCTCTCTCTAACATGGCTTTCTCTTTTTGACACACCCTCCCTTCCGACAATTGAACCTCATTAACTCTATTCCTTACCGCCCAGCATCCGGCTATTAAACCACTTTCCACTTATAAAACCAACCCCTATAGCTATGGAACCCACTCCAGCTGAAATAAAACCCTTTAATAACCCAATAACTACTTCTATAATCCCCATATAGCTGATTTTCCATCATTAGGAGATGCATCGAGGAAAATTGCATAGGAACTGAACATGGGCAGGAAGACATGGAGCTCAATTATGGGAAACTCAGGTATCTAGTAAACTGTGATTTGTTTCATCAAATGAAGATGAACCAATCCAAACACCTTTGGAGGTGTTTAAGCAAGGTGTATTAAAGTGGAACACCTCTCAAGTTGGGGGTTTTCTTAAGAAGAGCCTAGCATTCCCATTAGTTTAAAGTGGGCAAAAAGAGCTTAGAGGAATGAAGGACGGGTAAGTACAATGGTGAATGAAGAGGATTTTTCACTTAAAATTCAATACTGAGGGAAATGCTAAGAAAAGTGATGAATGTGAGACCTTGGCATATTCAAGGTCACCCCATAGAGTAAACTAGAAACTATACCTTTTAGGGTGAATTTTTATAAAATTTGGAATATTGGTTAGTTGAGGGAATGAGTCAATTACAAGTAAGCTAAGGAAGATAGGAACAGATGAGAACAATGCAAGATATATCATTCGGGTCTCATATATGTTGACGCTTAAAAATATAGAGAAAAAAGGAATGCAGGAGAAGGGAAGTTCACGAAGGGAATAAGCAAAACGAGGCTAATGTTAAACTAATTAAGGATAATACATCTGCGAGGGGGGAAGTACAAGATGAAATTTAGAATGGGAATAATTACAAGGTGGCAGAAACAAAAAAAAACAGACAATGGAAACCTTAGAAGATGGAGAGGTAACTCAGGGTGACTAAATTGACCATATTTAGAATAGAGAAGAGGATGTTAATTCAAACAAAGGTAAATAGGTAGTGGAGGATAATAAGAGAGGACATGATGAAGCCATAGGGAATCCTATGCTAGAAAGAGGTGAAATCTCAGGCATAATGCTAATTCCAGAAGTAGTGACCCCAATGTAGGTAGGAAATACTAAATAAGATTATTAGAATAGCCACTTGGAACATCATAGGGCGTAACTGAATAGCAATTAATAGTTAGGGATTTTGTAAATAAAAAACTAATAGATTTTGTTGGTTTATTAAACACCAAAATTAAGAAGGATCATATGGAGAAAAGCATATGGATTTTAGGGAAGGATTGGATTGTAATCTCTAATCATGTCAATCATACAAATGGGAGGATAATTATAGGATTTAACCTATAAAAATTGAAATTATCAAGGTAGAGGAGTTTAAATCAGATGGTCCAGCTTGATATGCTAATTAAGGAAACAAGTAACCTAATTACAATCATCATTTTTTATGTGGAAAATTATGAGTTTCAAAGAAAGTCTCTATGGGAAGATTTAATCAGGAATAGCAAATGTATAAAAAAAACCCTGGATAATTATGGGGAATTCTCTAATAGCTCAACAAAATTTGAGGAAACAATAACTACATATCACAGTTTAGCAGTATTAGAACTGAAATATGCTGAGGAGAAAAGGAAAATCCCTTTCAGAATATTTAACAGTCTAATGACAAATCCAAAGTTCCAATTTGATTTAAGAGAAGGGATGCAACTGAGGATAATTGGTATAAAAGAATTCCAACTGAGTAGGAAATTAGAGGTAATAAGGAACAAACTAAAGGTTATTAGTAGGGGGAGAAGTATGATTAGGTATGATGAGCAAAGTAAAGCATTTGGAAAACTGCAGGAATGCTAAAGGAAAATTCTACTCAATCTTGAAAACTAGACATTAAAAATGGTGGATGCTGAATTGCTGCTATTGTAGAGGAGGACGAAGATATGGCAGAGGCAGCAGACATAGAAGAAGAAGCCTCCATCCAAGAAGAGGAAGTAAAGGAGTGGCATGAGATAATTGAAGAAAATAAGCCAAAAACCTCTATCTAAGGAGAAGAATGAGTGGACATAGGAGGTAAAGGAAGAATTGGTAGAGGAATCAAGTATGGAAACTACTAATGAGTTGTTGGTAGTAACCTTAAGTATAGAGGTTTTCTACTTTCTCGAAGAAAAATTGTTCGAATTAGTCAACGATTTAGGGAGTTTCATTATCCCTCATTTTATTAATAGTTTGTCATTGAAAAGGAAATTGTTGTAGTTAATTGGTTTTACTAACTTAATACAGTATGTCCTTTTGATTATCATACAATAAGTGGCTTGTTTACAAGCTATGAAATCGCTTTGTAGAGAAAGGGTGGAAGCAAGCCATTGATCATAAACCTTGAATGGTAGAAACGTGCAGGTTATGTCGAGCTACCGACGTTAAAGAAGAGTTGCATGGGAGGCAACCCATAAGTTAGTTTTAATTTTATTTCAATTTTGATATTATCTTATATTTGCTTTCAAGTTAGTATGTGATTTTATTTTATTTTATGTTATGTTATGTTTTTTATTTCTTTTTATCTTTTTCTTTTACATTTTGCAATGATGTTAGTCTCATATTGGATGGATCCAAATCAGAAATCATCATAATAAGCAAAGTATAAAAAAAAACCCTCTTACTTTTATATATGCTTGTACTGTGTGCATTAGGGACAATGTGCAACTTTAAGTGTGGGGAAGGGGTTTAATGATTTTAATGGTTTCTTTAGGCTTATTATAATCTTCATTATAATATTTTATGAACTGATATCTTGAATTGGTTGAAATCTGTCCATGAATACTATATTTTCTTATTGAATATTGATTTGAATTGGTGTGTAAAAAGATGATGGTTATAATAAAAATAGTTTTCTAAGTTATATTTTTAGTAATCATTAAAATGTTCAAGTTGAATGAAATTGCATATCATTTACACATATAATACTTATTTTTTGTGAGCTAAAACTTTTGAGCCAAAGATAAAATTTTTTTAAAAGTTTTAAAGCTCTTGTTATTATTTCATGTGTGTGATATCATGTATAGTAGGATAATTCTAAAACTTGCTTTTATTATGCATATTGAGATCATATTTTTTAAATTATAAGCATTGACATCATGAAGGCACTTAGATTCACTAACTTGCTTAGCCTATTTCATTGATAATTACCATACCCATAAAATTATCCTTTAGGAATAACCAAGTTGAGTCTTAGCCTTTTTCGTTGATCAAGCCCAAATTATAAACCTTTATCATATTTTTCTTTGAAGACCTATTTACTATTTTGAGCTCTGGAGGTTATTTACATTATTTACTTATTTGAGATTTGAAATTCTTGAAAGGTTCAATATTTGTTGAATTGTGGTACTGATTGAAATATTGTGAAAAAAAAGAAAGAAAAAAGAATAAGTTTATGATACCAATAAAGTTGCATTGAAAGGACCTATGTATACTTGTAAACAATTCTTCAAATATATTATGTAGTAAATTTCACTCAATTTAACCTTTTTTATTAACCCAATCATACCTTTCCTAAACCTCGTTACAACCTTATATGACCTCGGGATTATTGTTTCTATTTTATAAATGGATTGGTGTTTCTAGTAGGCGGAGATGTGATTTTATTGCAAGCATATGATAAGGATTCTACTATGCATTGGTTGAGAGTTTTGATACTTTTCACCCTAAAGACTTGAGTGCATTAAGTGAAATTTTGGTGAGCGTGTAAAGAGATATGCCTTTGATTTCAAATTGATTGTTGATGTGATTACTATTAATATTTCTTACAAAATTTAATTTTAAGATAACTTAACTCTAATTGTATGTTAATTTGATTCAATAGGATATGATGATGTATAATATAAATGGACAAGTTGAAATTGACGATGGACTGATGTTATAAGATTTATAACCTTGATTATGGTTTGCTTGAGGACAAGCAAATGCTTAACTGTGGGGATATTTGATAGATTCATAATTGATCATAATTTTACCTCATATTTGATGTGTTTTTGCTTTATTTTTGATGCCTTTATTGTATATTTAGTACTTAATGTGCTTCAAGTGTGTTTATAGGTTATAACTGCCTTCAAGGACTTAAAGGAGAAGGCGTAAAATGAAGAACTGAAGCAAAAGAGTGATGTGCAGCTGTGCATCAGGTCATGCACTTCTTCTAGACTGTGCAAAATTGAGATTTTCAGTGTTTTTGGACATACAATGCTGATACACAACTGTATACCAAAGTCTTAGAAACCCTAAATTTCAGTATAAAATGGTGTGTTTGTCAACAATTAAGGAGGTAGAAATTTTGAGGCAATTTCTAGATGAAGAGTTTGTTCTCAAGGGGTGATTTTGGTATAGAGAAGCGGAAAACACAAAGATTTCACCGAAAGATCTATCATAATACAAGATCAAGCCTGTACATCATGAGAATATTTGATAGAAGACAATCAGAGAGATCTAAAATTGTGAACCCATTAATTTCAATTCGTTTTTCTTTTAGTGTATGCTTGATTTCATGTTCAATTATGTGTAATTAAACATCTAGTTAGTATTTAGGTTAGATGAACCCTATGTTAATACTTTGATATGATTTTCTTCTTTTATTAATGCAATTGGTTTGATTGATTATTGTGATCAGATAAAGTGTTTTATTTATGTTCTAATAAATCTAGGAATATTAGATCATAATTTGATTTCATACGTAGAGATTGAGAAATTATAAGTTTGAATAGATCTACCTTAATTGGAAGGAGTTGATTGCAACCTTATAGATAAGATGACACAAATCTTCAAGATTGAATCAAGCCTAACATAGGGATTCATAAAATGGTAACACAATCTTATAAAATTTAACCTGAATATTTCTATTAGAAACCTTAGGATTAGTTGTTAGTAAACTCAAGGTCAGTTACTAGCATACTGTAGGAGTCTCCACGGTCCAATAAATCAATAAAATTATTGCATAATAAGAGATTAATCTGTTAAAGGTTTACGAGAATTTGAAACCTAAATACTAATTCTCAATATTGATAATTTCCTATATGCTTCTTTAATTCTCAGTTCAATTTCATTACCTATTTTATTTTACTTATTTAGTTTTAGCTTCTTCTAATTTAAAATCTAAAATCAATCCTTATGCTAGATAATAGAGGAAGGATAATTACTAGTATTCATCATCTTTGTGGGATTGACTCGTACTTACTGATATTAGTTACTGTTACGTCGTGCACTTGTGGTTATTAGAATATTGACTAACTCACAAAATAAGTCAATCAGGAAGCAATCTAGCATATGAGAACATTAATTATTTGGGATACTAAGGTCTAAGAACTTATATGAAATAACCAAGAGATGGACTTTTCATTTTAACAGAGGAATATAAATAATTACATGCAATCTTCCACCTTATCAACCAGATATAACAAAGTCAGATCTAGTTTAATGGACTAGTGATAGATCAATGGAATTCTTCATCAAGAATTTCAAGAATCACTTGTAGAATGTACCTAAGGGTAGAATGTAATGGAGAGAACTAGCATATGACTTGGACATTACACCAGCTCATGCATTTATCATGTGGCTTAAGATGGGGGGAAGGTTGTTAACTAAAGATGACATAAAATTTGTCATATCATCTAGGAAACATGAACTTTGTCAAGACCAAGATGAGAATATTGATCATTTAACTTTATCGATACTAGGATGAGAATGTTGATCATATAATGATCAATTGTTCTTACACCAAATGCATATGTAATAAGATTATAATCTTATTGAATCTTATTGATGAGGCTATATCATAGAGGGGAATGACTGAATCGGACTACAAGTTAAAAATGACTAGTAAAGCAGATCACAAGATGCTGAATATATGCCTTGTTGCCTTGGAATACAAAATATGGAAGCAAAGGATTGCTTAATTATTTAAGAATAAGGAAAAAACACATGAGCAAGTCTTTTAAAACATTGCATTACACTGTAGACCAAACATAAATGTTAAGGGATTACATGATGAGCTCTCACAAAGAATAAGTATAAATGGGTATTAGAGTAAAGACAAATAATAACTGTATTGCCATTATAAGAATCTTGTGTTTTGCATTGTATAAGGAACTTTTGTAATTACCTTTTCATTAAGCAATAAATTTTTGCAAAGACTACATTCATTTAACTTTAATTGCACCTGATTGCATCCATTTAACTTTAATTATGCTTAACTTTGTCTAACTTATTTTAATTCATATAGTCATAATTCTTTCATACTATTTTTTTCATTTCATCCATTTCTATTCAAATATATTTTTTCATGTTTAATTGCTACCAAATATTATTAAGTTAGAATGAATTACATTTGTTTATTTCGAATTACTTTTAGTTAGTTTTAATTACTACTAACTAAATTCTAATAAGATATAATTGTTTCTAAGTATGATTAACTAGTGTTAATTATGACTAATTGAATTTAATTGGTGATTTTAAGTTAATATTTTTTATTTTGGATTAAATATGTTTAAAAATTATGGGATTAAATATTCCTAAAAACAATGTTATTAGGATCCATGGTAAGGATGAGAATAATCAGTTTGAGAAATGTTTAGAGCTTATTCTTTATAATTCCAATATCAATCTTGAAGTAGCTATAATTAATATTTATATAATTGCTCCCCAGAAGACTAATGATACACAATTAAGTGCAAGCATAATGGAGCCCTAGATTCTGATCAATATTAGACTAGAATAAGCTAAGATCGTGCCTAAATTGTTCCCTAAAAATAAAAGAACTTAATATTAATCAATGGTAGCTCTTCCAACTCTCAAATCATTAATAAATTTGATAGTGAATCCAAGTCTATAGAAGGAAATCCGAAAGGAAGAATATGGTATCAAACCTAAACCTCCTCATCGCAATGACTTTTGTCTCCTTGAATGTTAAATTCCTTAACCACCTTAAAAAAAACCAATTTTTTGAGACTATCTAAAAGAAATAAAACTTGTTATGCTTGATCTTTTAGAAACTAATTTGAAGGATGAGAACTATAAGAAACTTGGATTTTTGAGTAATAAAAGGTCTATAATGTCAATTCATTGTTATCAATATAATGCAAGAATTGTGATAGCCTATATTCAAAATAAGATAACTATATCTCACTCCATAATCACTAATCAACTTCTTAATTTATACATAGGTCTTTGTAAGAGATGTTATATATTCATGTAACCTATTATGCCTCTAACTTTTCCCTTCAAAAGAATTCCTTATGGATCAAATTATAGGAATAAGCATATAAAGACCTTGGTTAGTGTTAGGTGATTTTAATAGCTCCTTATATTCTTCAAAATGTGAAAACAATGTGTGTCTTAGAAATCACATAAAAGAAATTTGCAAATTTGTTAGTGGTATTGAAATTAAAAACTTAAAGATGGAAGGAAATTATTTCACATTGAGTAACATGCATAAAGTAAATGGTTTTTAAGGAAAAACTTGACAAACCTATAGTTAATTCTTAATGGTTAAGTATCTTTCTTGAGAATAAAGCAGTTTAAAAAAGCCGTCTCCTCTCACATCATACTCCAATATCCATTAAAAACTTAACCATGATGCAGAAAAAAATCCCTTCACTTCATATTCAATAATCATGCAATAAGGATTAAAATGGCTATAATTAAAGGATTGAACCACTTTTTTTAGTGTAGTTAATGTTAAGAGGGCTCTAATTGGTCCCAAGCCTAATATGACGCAAAGACTTGATGGGCTCAATGCTCTTTTTTCCCAAAAATCTTGGCACTTGACCAAGCATATTCTAATAGAAGTTGTTCTTGAGTTTTCCAAAAAAAAAATAAAATTATAAATGAAATTGATAAGACAATTTATAACTTTTATCCCAAAGTTGTCAGAAACTAGTGGTTTAAAGAAGTTTAGAGAAATCTCTTGATGTAATATAATTTATAAAATCAATGCAAAACTCTTGGTCTCAAGACTCACAATAGTGTTAAAGACTCTCATCAATCAAATCTAGTAAGCTTTCATGGAAGGGAGACAAATAGGAGACAATATTCTTCTAGCTTAGCAATCAAATCCAATTAACTTCTTTATACTTATCTTGGGATACATATTTCCAGTAAATGACCTCTATATAAGGACTTTTGACATCTAATTTCAAGAATTCAAAAGAGAATTAATAGTTTCTATAAAAAGAGCTTTTCTTTTATAGCTAGAATCTAATTTATTTTCTCAATCTAAACTCAATGCATGTATATTGGTCAAATCATATAGTTTTTCCCAAAATTGAATGAAAACTTATAACCAATCATAAATATTAAGCATCACCTAAGGATTGTATTGTTGCCTATGATCCCAATTATATCAAGGTTCTTCAATAGTCCTCTTTTGCTCAGTGCATCTATATGCTAGTGGACATTTTAGATATTGGGCATGCTTGGTTCACTTTTATTTATGCATCCATTTTTACTTATCAAAGTTCCTTTTTATGGAATAAGTATACAAGAGCATTATAAGGGAAGTATGGATCTTTGTGGGGGACATCATTAGCACTATATTGTATTTAAAATTTGAGGGAGCAAGGTATTCTGAAAAACCTTATAATTAACTGAGATCTTGTATGCTCAATCTTAAGGTTACAGACCTAAAATCTGATGGTAGATTTTTTTTTACCTATATCAATTATTAGGAAGGAGCTGATGGGAAATCGAAACAAAATCCAATCTTGACTGCAGCGGAATAATTACGAAAGTTTTTTATATTTTGATTTCTCAAAATCCAAGATCACTTTAATTATATAAAATGATTAACACATAAATCATAATAAAGCATGAATCGTAATTCGTATCTTATTTCGAAGTTTGATCCTTTTCTTTTTGTATCTCTCAAACTATTTCAAAAATCAATCCATCTCAACCACCATAGCTGCACAAATATCCAGCCTCTAACGATATCCATAGAATTGGTTGAGAGAAATTTGTAACTCTTATAGAGAGGGTTAAGCAAGAAGTGCTAGTTCTATTAGAGTTTAAGCCTATTTATAATAATTTTTGGACAATTTAGTAATTTAATTCAAATTCAAATTCAAATTTCAATTAAACTTTAATTAGAATTACAAATAATCCTAATTAAATACCAATTATACCAAAATAAGATCTAATATCTCATATTGATCTTTATTTATTAAATATCTTTTATTTAATTATAATCTTCTCAAACTTTACAATCAAGTCCAACTTGATAAAATATTTGTGTTCTCTTCAACGTATTTTTATGTTAGACTCATTATATTCCCAAATATGTTGGAAATGATTATAAATTATAATTAGAATTAAATAAATTAAATTTTCTTTTAATTTATCTTTAATTCTCCAATTAAATAATTTATAATTATAGATCAAGATTGGCATCTAGTAACACATCATGATCACCCAAATATTTAGGAATGTCAAAGTAGTTTTGATTAATCTTTCTATGCGTGATGTTTTTGTATAATTCAATTATTTCATCATACAATGTTTTGATTTGACAGAGCATCGAACTAATGTCTACTCCTTTTGAGTCTAATCATATTAGTTCTCCCCTATTAGCTATCGTTTCAATAACAAAATTTGTAAACTATTTACAAAACATCATTTCACCTTAGCCAACGATTTTTCGAATCGATACTAATCGAGAATACTGGAACATTCTTCCAGATTACTTTAGGGTGATAAATCATATCTTGATCATACAATTACCTCCATATGAAAGTGTAAGTCGACTTGTGCATCTGATGTAACTCGACTTATGCTTATACAGTACTATAAGTCGACTTGTGTCTCCTGTAAGT
>JAOSBM010000004.1:14895361-14905772 GCA_027568955.1 Erythroxylum tenue
ACTTACAATTTTAATTCCGATTACACAAACCTTTTGCCAATCGATAACATCCTATTCTAAAACAAACAAATACAAAAATAAAAAGGTTCGGGGTCTAATACATAGGCCATGATCGTGACAGAACCATGGCCTTCGAGACAACAGACACAGATCGATTTCTAAAACTCAACTTTGCAAGGCTATTTCGACCTTTTGGGCCCGAGAAAAACCTAGTTTTTAGCCTAAATATAAAAGACTACAGAGAATAACCTTAATTTTTGTGCCTCTATTTTGCTACGTTAGGAAAGATCCAAGGAAGAGGAAGAAGGAAGAGAGAGAAGATGAGAAAGAAGAAGGTAGAGTTTCGGCTGCTTCAACCTCCAATCCTCTAAGTTACTTTCTTTTTGTTCATCTTTTATTTCATGTATTTGATGCATGCTTCATTAATAGATCGAGAGAGTAAACCAAATGCAAAATGATTGGGTTGGTTAATGAGAGTTAAATGACCTAATAAACTGCGCAAATAATCAAATCGGTAATTATATGGAGAGAGATCTCATGTGAGGACCCAATTTTTTAATAGAATGCTTAAGATCTAATTAGGTTATGGGCTAATTGTTAATCAAGAGAATACATGCTCGATAACGCGAATTAATTAGGGCTTAGTGATTATAACTTGAGAGAGGGTAATCCACCTTTCAATAGTCTAGAACCGACACCACATTAACACAAAAGTGACTAAGCATTAATGATAGGATAAATACCCTCTCCCATAATTTGTTAATCTTCCTTGGTTGAATTCTAATTGTCATTTGGTGGTGCTCAATTTTGGTTTCTTGTGTTAATTAGGGATGTCAAAAAGGGCCCGCTCTAATTTTGGCTTGATCGTTACTTCCAAAACGACGTCGTTTTGACGTTTTTCTTAAAAATATATATATGGTGGGCCAGGCCACAAGCCGACTTATCATGGCCTGTCAGGCTAAGCCAGGAGGAACCTGGGTCGGGTCTGGCTTAGCCCATTGACATCTTTAGTGTTAATTTTACGCATTCATTTGCAAGCAATACATATCCAATTGTTTACTTTTTTGTTTAGTTTTTATTTTCATTTTAATAATCCTTTTAGGCCTTAGATAACTTAGAATTAGATTAGTTCACCAACTCCTCGAGGGATCGACACCTCATATACTACATTCACAACTCGTGCACTTGCGGTATATTGATGGTTTTATAAGATTAAAACTTGCTCAACAATCAACCATATATATCACAAAAATACTCGATAAAAGACAACCAGGAAGAATTAGAATTATGATTCCATTTTTTTCAATTTTTTTCTTTCTATGCATGTTCGATTTCGTGTTCGATAATGTGTAACTAAACATATCGTTAGTATTTAGGTTAGATGAACCCTATGTTGATACTTTGATATGATTTGATTCTTTTAATAATGAAATTAGTTTATTGATATATTGTGATCTGATTTCGCGTTTTATTTATGTTCTAATATATCCGGAATATTAAATCATAACATGATTTCATACATAGAAATTGAGAAATCTTGTTTATGAATAGATCTATAGTAATTAGAAGGAGTTGATTGAAACCTTAAAGATAGGATGACATAAATCTTTCAGATTAGGTTTAAACCTAATAGAGGAATTCACAATTTGGTAAAGTCCTATAAACTTTAACCTGAGTAATTCACTTGAAAACTTTATGATTAGTTGATAATAGACTCAAGATCAGCTATTAGCATACCATAGAAGTCTCCATAGTCAAATAAATCAACAAGACAATTGCGTAATAAAAGATCAATCTATTAAGGGTTTAGTGGGATTTGAAACCTATATACTAATTTCCTGATATCGATAATTTACTAGGAGTTCCCTTTAAGTCTCTGATTAAATCTTGCTGCTTGTTTATTTTATTTTGTAAGCTTTATTTTTTAATTAAAAATCACAAGCAATTTATAGGCTAGACAATAGAGTAACAATAACTATTGGTATTCACTATCCTAGTAGGATTGACTCGTATTTGTCGGTACTAGCTACAGTTACACTATGCACTTGCTGTAATTCATGATTGACACACTTAGAAACAGTCAATCACTAGGTGAAAACAACTCTTAATGTAGATCCTTATTTGGAAACAATTGTTATTAACAACATGATGTCTCTTAATAAGCATAATTTTATTAGTTTTGCACACAAAAAACCAAAATAAAAAAGACCATTTCTTTAGTTTTTATATCAAAATTGGATCATTTTGACTAAACATGATGCCCGCACAAATGGATGACTTATTATGTGTTTTGATTAGTCCAAGTTTATATTGCATAAATAGTCAAATAATAAGCAACTGTTGCACTATGAGATTACTAGTATCTAGAAAAATTATACTTTATCTATCTTAATGTAGTTTATGCTTCAAATTTGGAGTTCCAAAGGCAACAACTATAAGAGGACCTAATAAGCTTAAACCTAAAAATCACCTATCCATGGACCATCTTAGGGGACTTTAATTGCACTCTCAACTCTAATGAGGTAATGGGAGGTAATAAATCGCCAAGCTTTAAACTCAATGAGCTACAAAGCTTAACAAGGAACCTGGGGTAACTAATCTAAAGTTCTTTAGGAACCTGTACACATGTGCATCTACTTGCACGGTAGTGCATAATCTTGAATGTGGCATATTTTGGTGATGCACATTCATGCATCTCCCCGAAAACCTAGTTTTCATATAAATAGACGTGTAAGGAGCCAAAAAAGTGGTGAATCATTTTTGGAACAAGAAGGGTGAAAGAACTCTGACTTCTTTGGGATTTATAATCTTCCTTCTTACAGTTCGGAGGGGAAATCGAAGCCAAAAAAACATATATTGGTCTCTTCATTGTGCATTTAGAGATTGTTTATATTATTCTTTTTTATTGTTTTAGGTATTCATGTATGAATGATTAATATTTTCATTCTTAGTAGATTGTTTAAGTATGAACCTATTGTCAGAATCTTTAATACAATACGTAATAGTTGTATTTTCAATTCATTTATGGTAAACTAATGGTGATGAATCATTAGGAATAGTATAATATAGGTTAAATGAGTCGAGTTTGTGTGGTTGTTTCCTAGATCAATATGTTTTCCTAGTTTGTAACGTGGTTGTCCTATTAAATCTAGAGAGCTTATTCTAGGTTGTTTGATAGCTAGGTTTAGTCAAAGAGCTTATTTTGATTAAACACGATTTAAGGGGAAATCAGAATTAAGAAAGCTTATTGTTATCATATGATTAATAGTTTCTAAGAGAGGTGTGAGATCAACAACACGATTAAGTATATTTATTTGTGTGTAGGCCAAGTTTGAACTAAGAACCAAATTCCAAACTAATTCATCAATTTTATCATTTTCTCACTATTTGATTTAAATTGCTTTTAGTAGTTCAATTTTACTTTATTTTATTATTTGAAACCAATCAAAACCCCCCATTTCCTAAACACCAATTCCATTCATTACAAAAGCTACATGTACATTCCCCATGGATATGATCCCTACTCACCAATGCTATAAATTTAGTTGTGCAGGTTTAGATTTTATTTTCTAGTACATTCGACATGCATCAAAAATTTTGGCATCATTGTTGAGGAGTGTGGTGCTTTAGTTTTTTTTATTTCATTTAGTGTTTTGTATATATTTGTTTATAATTATTTTTTTAGTTATTTCTTGATCTTTTCACATGTGTTAGTGTTTGTGTATAGAAGGGACACTATGAAGGGAGTATGTTAATGCTAATAGTGGAAATTTTGCCATAACCTATATTCTCAATCCTATAACTCAAGTTGGATATATCACCTCAACCTTAGTTATAAAGGGGATAGCCAGCAAAACTACTTCCTAGATAAGCTGCAGGTATACAACAATTCCTACATAGACCAAACGCCTCTTATTCCAACTCAGGTACATCTCTGGAAGATTTAGCTAAGTCCTTTGCTACTAATACTCTGCAATTTCAGCAAGATGTTAAACAAATCCAACAAGATGCAAGGTCTAGAATCCATAACTTGTTAAGTAAGATGTGTCATATCATGGTAGCTATTAAGTGCCTAGAATCACAAAGTAGAGAGAAGCAATCATCTCAACTCGAGGCGAATCCAAAGAATGTTAGTGCGATAACCTTAAGGAGTGGACAAGAGATTGAGAATCTTGAGAGCACTACTCAAAGGATTATTAGTGAAGAAGAAATTAAGAAGAAGCTCGAAGGAGAAAAGGATATATCATTTAACACAAAGGTGAACATTAAGTCCCCAATTGTTTTTAAGACTAACCATTCACCTTTACCTAACAGCTTAAAGAAATTGAACGAGGAAAAGGGTGAAGAGATATTGGAGATTTTTCAAGAGTGCAGGAACTCAGTAGAGATTAAGAGTTTGAAGATAGGGAAGACATTGAATGTGAGTGGTCACTAACTCAGGCCCTATCTTGAAGAACCTCAAGTGGAAAAGGCAAAATTTAAGACACCTATAGAACATAATTTTGCATATGAGGAGGAAAGCATGAGTCTAGCCAGCAACCATAATCAAAGGTGCTGCTTGGGAGGTAATCCAAGGGAAGTTTGTTTCTTTTCATTTACAGTTTCTCATTTTTTGTTTTGTTAAATGTTTCGTTTCTTACAATTAGGGCTACATTGGGAACAATGTAAGTTTTAAGTGTGAGAGTGAGGATTATCAAGTGTACTTTTAAGTTGTTTGTTTTTTATATGCATGTGTTTTTTAAGTTTGTTTGTTTCTTATGTGCTTGTAAGTATAAAAAAGAGAGAGAGGATCAAATTAAAACAAACAAACAATTTCTTTATTTCTATTGCTTCTAGCACTATATAGTCACAGTTAGAGAGTGAATTAAATAGCAAAATTCATGGAAACTTGAGCATATACTTCTACTCTTGTGATTGGTCAATATACATTATCTTTAGAAAAGTAGTGACTAGTAGGGAGACACAAGCTAGTGACAATTTGAGCCTTTATATATTGACACATCAATATCAATCTCATTGTTTTTTGTTTATATGTGACATTCATGACATGTATATCCTGACTTTTGCTTTGATTTTTTATTTGAGAGCACATTTTTACGACATCTATTAATATGAAAATGATATAGGCATTCTTTGTTTGACAAGTTACATTAACCGAATAGCTACTAATCGATATGATTTTTCCTTTTGATAAGCCCCCTTAAGCTTTATTTACCTTTTCTTTTTGTGCTAACCACATTACATACTTTTAACCTAACCAAATTTCTACCCAAGCCTTAAAGCTATTGGAAAATTTGTCGATTGTTGATGATTATGGATGCATAAGAGTATAAGTGTAGATGTATGCATATAAGTGGGTTAGTTATAATTTATGTAATTCCACTTTATGCCTTATTAATGAATTCCATTGTTAATGTAATATCTTTCAAATTTTATTGGAAAAAAGAAAGAACAAAGAAAAAAAGAAAAGAAAAAATGTTTTTAAGTAAAAGTATCAAGGAGGAAATTCATTTATTTTGCAATTTTCACATTATTCTTTCCTCCTAAAGTTGTATGGAAAGGATGATTTGATTATGATGTAAATAAGGGAGATGTTGTTTTGAAGGGTCACTCCTTATAGTTACAATGTATAGTTTATCATCAATTTTTATGAGTGATTTCTTCCTTATGCTTCATGTGGTTTATGGTGTGAGAGCTCGAATCTAAGCTATGTAATAGAGTTTTTGCATTCATTATAGCTGATGGCACCCAATTTTAAATGAGTGTTAGTTTTTACCTTGATGTTACATTGAGTGTTTTTCCTGCTTCACTATTTTTCATGACTTTTGTGCTACATTATCTAAATACATCTCACCTTAACCTTTGCCTACATTGCAACCTTTAAAAAGTCCTTTGATTCATAATTATGCATGTAAATCTTAGTGCTGGAGAATTGAAATGATATGCAAAGTTATGCAATGTTTTAATCATGAATAGTGTTTAAGTGTGCCTATAGATCAATCTTATTCTTAAAAATATTTTTTCAAAGTCTACTCCTAGATTGCTTTATTTCTAAAGGAAATGATTTTTCATTGATCATGAGTAGAGGCATTTAATGTTGAGTTATTACTTTGGTTTTGAGAGATATTCCTCTTTTCTTATGACTACCTATTCCGAGGAAATTTGGAACATATGAAAATGTTTTAGTTTGTAACTTTGATTTTATTGTTTTGCCTGAGGACGATCAAAAGCTAAATGTGGTGAAACTTTATGTGAGTTTAATTGTCTATATATTCACTCATTGATACTTAGCGATTAATATTATGAAATGCTTAAGATACTCATTTTGATTCCCATTTGGTTTTAGGTAAGTTGGAAGCATATGAGCTAAAATGAGTTAAAAGCACATTCCTTAAGTCATTCTCTTGATGTTCAAACTCATTTGTCTTTGTGGAACAAGAAAAAGATGGATTAGGGTGAAGATGAGGAAACAAAATCCAATAAAATGAAGAATTCGTATGACCTACAAGATGCACGATAGTGCAAAAGGTGGCATATTTTGGTGATGCATGGTTGGATGCACAATTGTGTATCAAACCGTGCATCTCCCCATAAACCTAGTTTTTCATATAAATAGACGTGAGAGTAGCCAAAGAAGTGGTGAATTTTTTTTGGAACATGAAGGGTAGCAGAATCCTAACTTCTTTGGGATTTATAGAGAGCTAATCTTCCTTCTTTCGGTTCAGAGGGGAAATCAAAGTCGAAGAACACATATTGGCATCTCTTCATTGTGTATTATTGATCTTCTCTCTTTAGAGATTGTTTGTACTATTCTTTGCTTATTGTTTTAGGTATTTATGTATGAATAATTAATATTCCCAATAGATTGTTTATATATGAACTCATTGGCAGAATCTTTAATACATTATGTAACGGTTGTATTTTCAATTCATTTGTGGTAAACTAATGGTGATGAATCATTAGCAATAGCATAACATAGGTTAAATGAGCCAAGTTTGTATAATTGTTGCCTAGATTAATTTGTTTTCCTAGTTTATAATATGGCATTCCTATTAAATCTGAAGCACTTATTCTAGGTTATTTGATAGCTAGGTTTAGTCAAAGAGCTTATTTTAATTAACACGACTTAATGGAAAACTAAAGTTAACAGAGCTTATTGTTAACCTACGATTAATAGTTTCTAAGAAAGGTATGAGATCAACAAGATGATTAAGCGTGTTATTTATGTGTAGGCTGAGATTGAACCAATAACTAGATTCCAAACTTATTCATCAATTTTATCATTTTCTCACTATTTGATTTAAATTGCCTTTAGTAGTTCAATTTTACTTTATTTTGTTATATGAAACCAACCAAACCCCCTATTTCCTAAACACTGATTTCTTTCATTACAAAAGCTACACGTACATTCCTTATGGATATGATTCCTACTTGCCACTATTATAAATTTAGTTATGCAGAGTTAGGTTTTATTTTCTGGTACATTCAACACGAATCATGACACTTTTGAAAAGAATACACCTTTCAATTTTTTCAATTCCCTCTTGAATCTTCCAAGGTTTAGGGATGCAATGTATAGTGATATTAGATATAATATTAAGGGATCTCAAGCTTTCAAGTCTTTCAAAAGATAAAGGATGTTAAGAATAATCTAAAAGTCTTGCTTAGCAAGCATACTAATCCCATGTAGGTGGAGGAGCATTTGTCCCTTAATGCATTAATCTCTTACCAAAAGATAGCCATGACTAGACCATGATCCTCTTCCAAAGCTTCAAGAATCCTTACTAATTTCTAAGTATAATTCATCTCTTGAGTGCATCAATTCTTAACTAAGGCAGAAATAAAGAATGTTATGGCTTAAGGATGGGAGAAGATGACCTAAGTACTATTTTTAATGTGATCCAGGCTAGAAGGAACACTTATCAAATAGCTTTTCTACTAGATGAAGGATGCAATAAGGTAACTAAACAAGACAAGCTTAAGGAGCTAACATATGATGACTAAAACGCTATTAGGCATAAACAATGTCACTATTTATATGCTAGAGGGAATTTTGAATTCACTTAGTTCATTTTCTCCATAACTCCATCATGATCTTGTTAAATATATCACTAAAGAGGAGATCAAATTCATATTGTTTTCCATTCACCCTGATAAGGCACCAGACCCTAATGATTTAATGGAAGATTTTTCTATCAAACATAAGACATTATAGGAGGTATGATCATAAAGATAGCTAAGAAATTTTTTCATAGCAACAAGGTTCTCATAAAATGGAACAAGACATATATTTGCCTAATTCCTAAAATCATATTTTCAAGGGATATAAATCCAACAAATTGGTCAAAAGTTGTCTTCTTAAAATTGATTTTGGTAAGACTTATGACACAATTAATTAGTGCTTCATTTTACATGCTTTATAGGCTATAGGTTTTCCACCTATATTTATAAATTGGATAAAATAACACATCACATCACCTTCTTTTGCTATCATAGTAAATGGGGAACCAACCATGGTCTTCAAGACAGCTCGAGAGCTCAAATAAAAGGACCCACTATCCCCTTACCTCTTTTTTATTGGAATGGTAGTACTCACCGGCATGATAAACTCTGACATTTCTAGGAATCCAAGCTTTATGTTTCATTACAAGTGCAGTAAAATCAAGCTATTTGGCTTTCCTTTGCTAATGATCTACTTCTACTGTGCAACATAAATTCAACTTTATTCAATCTACTACTTGAAACCTTGGCATCTTTCAAACAAGCTTTTAGCTTGGCCCTCAATCTTGCTAGAAATTCCTTCTTAATTATCTATGCTGGTATTGATCCCTGAATAGCAAACAAGGCCATTTCCTTAGTAATAACTTAGGCCAATCTTCCTTTAAGGTATCACTACCTGAAAAATCCTTGCCCTTAACTCCTACCATTCATGGACTCGTTTAACATAAATGTGAACAATTAGAGCAATAAATTTCTCAATTATAGGTAAAGGCTCTAACTTGTCATCTTTGTCTTATGTAATGTAACAACTTATTGGTGTTCCCACATTGCACATCCCAAAGGAACCTTGAAGGCCATTGACAAGTTGTCGAGAGATTTTATTTAGGATCGCTCTATTAACCATAGGAAAATTCCAAAAATTAAATGCTTTTCAATTTATACATCCAAACAATTAGGGGCTTGGCATCACGTCTATCAAAATCATGAGTAAAACTCTACTAAGAAAGAGATTATGAATCTTGTGTGGTGACAAGGACTTCTGAATCAAATGTGTACGTTGTATCACATAAAAGTGTATAATCTTTAGAATCTTAACACCTACTCTAGTATGAGTTGGACCCTTCAATATATTTTAAACACAAGAGAATGGATACAATTGGTTATGAAACATATAATGAATGATGATAGGGACACTTCATTTTGGTTTGGACACTTCATTTTGGTTTTAGACTCTAATGTCCCTAATTCACCCTAAAACCAAGGTCTAGAAATTAATCAACAACAATCAATGGTCATGGCCTTTTCATTCCAACATAAATATTCAAGTTATTACTAACAACCTCCTTACCTATTCACTAAATTCGTCCAAGCTATATATAATTCAATGGTCTGCTGATAAATCCATGTTATTCACTACCAATTCTTACAAGAGCACCCTAATGGGAATTCCTAGCATTAAAGTGCAATGGTTTAGCTTGTTGTGGGATTACAATATCAACCTTGCTCACTCTTTCATCTTATGGTTTGCCATAGGTAATCGTCTCCCTACAAAAGATAATATCAAGACTCAAGATCAATATTCCATGCATGCATTGTGAGCTTTGTTCACTCAACATGGGAAGCATCAATCATTTAATTTTCAATTGTGTATATTCATCATAGATTTGGAGCAGAAGTACACAACTTTTAAGAGTGCATTGTAGCTTCAATGACTAGCCTGGAGTAATCAATTGGCACATTAAAACTGCAGAACAAGAATGACTCTAAACTATTCAAGCTAAGCTTTGCCGAAGTGATTTATTAGATCTGGGAGGGGAGATATATCAGGTTATGTGGGGCTGATCCTACAAGCTAAAATGATTTATACCATAGGATCATCATGCATATCAGATTAGCAGCCTTAGCCAAAGGCCTACAGCATAAAGTCACCCCAGCTATGAGGGAAAGGTGACGATTACATTAGCTTCAAGTTAGTAGCTCACTTATTCCAGTTGTTTAAAAAGATCCAAACTCATTGTTTATTAACACAATTACTTATTTTTTTTTAAAAACGTAAACCAAACTAGCTTATTAAAAGTGATTCCGAACATCAAACTGCTCTTGCTATTAATTCGACTGTGAAAGAATGACATCTAGCAAGATTCTCTCCAGTTATAAGGTACAACAGCTAACCTCAATATACGAATGCGTG
>JAOSBM010000004.1:14957111-14969494 GCA_027568955.1 Erythroxylum tenue
TACTAAATATAAACCTAATACATACAGAAGAACAACATTTTCCATCTTAAGAGATTGAGTTTATTACTAAATGTAAAGCTCTAATACATACAGAGGATCTTAAGAGATTGAGTTTATTACTAAATGTAAACCTAATACATAAAGAGGATCAACATTTTCCATCTTTCGGTCACTGTAAATGAAGTTTAGAATTGGACAGAAGTCGTAAAGTTTCTTGGTCAATTTAGAGAATCTCAAAGAGTATTGTGAACGCTAGGAAACAGCTAACACAAAATCCTATGCTCTGTGGAAGTCGACAAAAAATGATTTCAACTTTCTTTGTTACATATTTTGTTTTAGTTTAACCATAATACAGATAGAGTTGCTCATATAATAATCAAGTTGTGTTCCACATATATTTGAATTTCTCTGAAAAACGTTCAGGTCCCAATCAATGATCACCAGGTGGAAGTTCTTTGCACCACAAACAATATCTTCCTTACCTATTCGAACGTTTCTTAATTAACAGTGTCTTACACTTAGCACCTCCTACTTGTTGGATAGGTTGGAAACACCATCTACCGAATTAATATAGAGCAAGAGAAACATTGGAAAATTATTAGAAACAAAAGGAAAGGCCGTCCAAAGTGAAAGCAACAAACGCAACTGAAAATTTATAGAAACAAACCTAATTTATTTGATCAAACTGGTATGTATGAAGTCTTTTTCATCTTATGCTTGGAATCCCTTTCCTCGTTGGTCAACAACTCGCCACTCAACTGTGGCTAATCGCGCACTGTGCTGAAGTTTGGCCAATGTTGTGCTGCATATTTCATGTACTCGTATCCAAGACTAGCACATTTAGGACACACATGCCAGTAGTTAAGAATCACATAGAAGTGTGTTGTTTTCTAGTATTATTATACTAGTATGAAATTCCACTCAATTCATTTACACAAAAACAAAAGAGATTTAACATAAACAGTATTCAGTAATACAAGAAAAAGCATGAAATCATTGCAGATAAGACTTTAGGCATATGAAAGTTAGTTCTGACTGAATCTATTCATAACCATCGTTAAATTAGTCTTCTCATAAATCCACAAAATGTTGAATTAATTGTAAACCTTTTCCAGGACTGAGTTGATTATATTCTCCACATAAAATTAATTTATTATCAAAAATAAAGAGATAGAGGTTTTTCTTTCTAATTTTTAAATTTATTTTTAGCTTGTTATACCTCATGTGTAATGACACTAAAGCATTTTAAATGATGTAAAACTTCAAAAGTGTTTCTTAAAAAGTAGGTTAAATTGGGCGAACAATGAGAAAAGGGCAAATAATATTGAAGAGATGATAAAAAGGCAAATAATATAATTTAGGAGTAATTCTTATAAATGATAAATTGTTTTTCATAAAAATACTTATTTACTAACTATCAACTAAAATTATTGATAACATATATAATGAGGTTTATATTTTATTTTATTGTTTCGTTGTTCGAATTTAATTGATATCCATATCATGAAATTTAAGACTTGGGAGACTTATTCTAAGAAAATCAAGCCAAATTATAAATAAAATTTTCAATTATTATTTTAAGATTTTAAATTATAATTAAGTTTCAACAAAAATCATTTATTTGTTTTTTTAATGCAAGATATATAAATTTGCTCAAGAATTCAACATCTACTTTAATTTGTTCCTAGTAATTAGTGGTATCATTTTAGAATTATGCCTGACTAGATTCTGTAGATATGAGCATAAAGATAAGAAGTTTCTAATGGCCCTTATTGTATGGAACTTCATAAAGAGTAGAAATTCCTTTGATTCTGCAGCACTTTTATTTACAATTAATGCGATTAGCTTTTCTTTTTAACCTTACGAAAAGGCTAAATTTTTCCTTAAGCCTTCAACATTAATTCCCTCTTTTACTTGATCTTCTCGAAATTGCAGTTGTATTTCATGTTTAACTTTGATGATCTAGCTATATATAAGCCTAAAAGAAGCGAATGGATCGGAAGCTTTTTGTTTCTTCTGAACTTTAGAAACTAAAGTTAATTCTTTATATTTAAAACTCCTTTCACTTGTTTTCCTCCTAACACTCATGAATACATAATGTGCAGACGGTGAAGGTCAAACTTTGTTGGAGAATCTTGATCAAACCTGGTGCATCTTCCATTCATTATACATAGACAAGGACTCCCATTTCCACAAATTATTATTTAAACCAATGTAATATGATATTTGTTAAAACCAAAGCACATTTTGTTTGTTCTGTTGTCTTGTCGTTCAAACAACGAAGATGTTAATTGGCTTTATTCCCTCCTTCTTTTGTCTTGTCGTTAAAACAACCAAGATGTTAATTGACTTTATTCCCGTCTTTATGTTCCCGTGTTCTTTTCTGAGTTCAGATCTTCTGTTCAATTTTATGGTGTCTTATTGTATCCAGTGAATCTCAGCCATTCATTTATACGGGCCCCATATTAATTTATATGAGATCTACGTAAAACCCGCATAAATTAATGGTTAAGATTCACTGGATACAATAAGACATCGTAAAACTAAACAGAAGATCTTATTCCTTCGGTTCTTACCCGGAACTTCCTACAATCCGCGCATAAATCAAGAAAATTTCATTCCTTTTTGCTACGTCTTTTCAGCCATACATGACGGTTGATGTGATACAATATTTACTGTTAAAACAGCTCCATTGTTCACTAGTCCATCTTGTCCCTCGATTATCGTTTAGTATCAACACATCTTTTCGGTGTCCATTCCTATTAACCAATGTTAGCACAAGGAAATTATGTATGCCGGGTTGATGCTTTGTTGTTAAAGACCACTCACATTTATGGGCAAATTAAACAGAAAGATGACAAAAGTGACGTTGATGGTTGAAGTGAAGTAAAAGTGCGCATGTTTATATGATTAGAAATCGGATAGTCGATAGAATCTTAACATAAACCTAATTAATTAGTGTTATTATTTGTCGTTTTTTGTTGTTGTTGTCAATTAGTCGCCCATCCACGTAACAGAAAAATACCATATTCGAAATTATTTATGGAAGCTAAATAGAGATCACAGATATTTAATGCTGTTTCTGTTGCATGTTTGTGTAATTACTAATTAGTGTTTCAAAAGTGCTAGGGGTTTGAAAGGAACATATGGAATAGATTTAGATACAGGCAAGGTGCTTTATGGTACACAGTTACATATGACCACCTGAGGCTGTTCCACGGTAACCTTATATTTATATACTGTTAATTTTTTGGTTTAGTTTTATAGGGGGTTTATATAATGTCTTACATATCAATAATCATTAATTTTTCTTTTGAAAAGTTGAAAATTAAATTGAATTAATAAATGAGAATGAGTTTAACACTTATCTTTCTTCAAGAAAACAAAAGACATGACCAAAAGACATCATATGATTCAAGACATAAAACGACCTATAGTAACTACTGTGTAAATTGCTGTCGATATAACGTTATGTTGCCTATTCTCCTGACATAACTACTTTTGGATATTTAACTAAAAATGGCAACCCACTACAAGAAAATAAGGTATTTTGACGTTTTTAAACGTCATAGAATGTCTATTATGCGACATTTTAAAAAAACGTCACGAAATGTAGTGTAGACAAAATGTTTATGCGACTTTTTTTATGTAAAATGTCATGGAAAACACTAACATTCCGTAACGTTTATAAAAACGTCACTAAAAGTTTGAATCTTTTTTTTGAAAATGTTATGAAATGTCTTTCGTAACGTTTTAGTAACGTCGCGGAATGTCTTTCGTGACGTTTTTAGTAACGTCGCGGAATGTCTTTTGCGACGTTTTTATTATTATTTGTATTATTTTTTATTTTTTCCATTTTTCGAAAATCATATTAATTTAATAATTTTTAAATTTAATAATTATTTTAAAAATACAATATTTTTAATCTTATTTGTTTAATAACTATTCAATATTATTTATGAATATTATTTATTTAATAATTCTTAAATTTTTTAGTATATCATTAATTTTAATAATTATTCATGTATCACAAGAATTTCATACCTGTACCAATGTATTATTTAATTGCAATTCGCAAACATATCATAATACACTTATAAAGTGTGATGACAATTAGCTAATAAAATAAAATAATTATGGAAAATCAACATTTTTGAGAAGCATTAAACATATTTTGCATATTTCATAGGATCAATAGATATGATAAGAGAACAATTACATGGTAGGTATTCTTTTGGAAATTACAAGTTCTTATCATTTCTAATTCATATAATTTCTTATTCTCCAGTTGAGACGTCCATGTAATCCACCATGAATCTACTAAGGGTGCTGTAGTATATGCTGGTTCAAGAATTTCATTTACACTCTTTGTTGGTCTCTTTGGCCTCTTGGATCTCTGCAATGATTGATCTGCACTTGGAAAAGGATGATCCAATTCACTGTCAATTGAAGTTGATTCATTCATCCTCTGCGAATTCCTTGACTTTGATTAATTAGTCTGCTTGTCAGAAGTTTTTCTCTAAGAAAGAGCAAAACTTTGTAAGTAAAAACCAGAAGAGCCCAGATGCAGATGAATTGTGACCTGTTATATGAAATAATGGCACAATGGCTCTTTCATATCGTGGTAAACCTGAAAGAAAAACAACTTTAATATTGGAAACCACTTGGATACATCCAGAGAATATGAAGGCTTCAGTCATCAGAGTTTGGCCAGTTTTCAAGGTAATAATCTTCACAGAAGCATGGGGTGAAGGAATGTATATAATTTTGAAAATGCTCGACGGGAATGTTTTAAATCAATAAAAATATAAGGAACTTATGTTTTAAATCAATAAAAATCTATGGAACTTATAAACTGATTACATATGATTTTGTTAAGAATGTTAACAAAAGTCTTAATGTGGAGCAACTAAATTAATGATTGGAGGCTTCAATAAGGAAAAAGCATCAAGTCAAAGGACTAAAAACATGGTTGTTCTAGACAAAAATTAGACAAATGGTACACATAAAGTCCATTGCTCAACAAGTACAAACACTTAATGAACATCAGACATGTCCTACAATATACTCAATATTGCACATTGTCATATAAAGCCTTCACAGTTTTTCCTTATTGTACATTGTCAACACCCAATTCATCTAAAGAATTCAGACATTCCATCATTATGTTAGACTCATGAGATCTATTCTCTGTAGTAGATGATATTTCACTCAATTTTTACTCAAGTAAATCATTCTTCCTTTTAGATTGTTCACTAAGTATAAGTAAGGCTTCTTTTACAATATTAGAACATGTCTTCTTTGCCTTCTTGTTCTTAGGAGACTTCTTTCTCTTAGACGGAGAACTTTTATCTTGATCTTCTTTTCCATTATATTAGTAATCTTCATCAATATCATATCCATGTTCCTCTTCTATACTATTCGATGGAGATTTAGTTGATGGATGTGCATGCACACCAGTTGTAGTAGTACCTCCAAAAATATGAAACAAGTCTAAAAATCTCTTACATCCTTTTTTCTTGAATCTGTAAGCCATTTTATGCACCTATAATGATGAAAAAGATAAATGAGAATGAGTATTATATAATATGATATATTAATAAAACAAAAGACATATTTTACCCTAATTAGATTTTCCCAACATTCATTTGTAGCATTAACTTCACCAGTAAAAGAGTTGTAACCGATTCTTGTTTCTTTGAGTAAGTTCTTGAAATTCTTCAATCTGACCCTTAATCCATTATACTTATTCTTCAATTGAATATCAGTATACTCCATATTTTTCATTTACTTCCATACAAGCATTGTAATCATTCATATTGTTCAAACCTTCTATCTCTAAATGTAATAACATATAAGTGACTTCAATCACAATAATTTTTACAAAATATTAAATGCTAAATATAGTTTAAAATAAATATGTGACAATCATAATAATTTCTAAAAAACATTTGGTGTCTAAACTTGTATGCAAATTAAATTTTCACTATATGTGAAAACCTGGTAGCAAAACTACTACAATAAATCATTTACACATTCCTTTATTTCAGCTTTAGCTTAAGGTAATAAGCCACTTCATTAGGATTTACAAGCAAATTCAACTAATGTACAAATGCATGTAATGTTTCAATTCTCAACGGTTATAAGCAAACAATAAGCTACGTGAAGACAAGAATAGGCTTCATAATAAACGATGTTATTACATGAAGACAAGAATAAGATTCACAATAAATGACGTGAAGAACTCACGTTCAAAGCATTTAATGTTTCGATTCTCCACAATTATAAGGAACAATAGCTATTACGTGAAGACAAAATAAAACACGTCTGAATGTTATCAAGTGTAACAAGTACACAGACAACACCTTTTGGCTATCATATCCAATAATCAATAGTGTCAATGTGTCATAGGTGAGCGTGAACACGAGTGCAATAGTAAGATTATAGTAGGAAAGATACAGATTTTAGGCCGATGTAAAAAGGAGACAAGTAGAACACAAGGACTGCTTGAGATAAGATAAAAAGTTAAAAACATAGAATAAAGTGCCACAAGGATTTCAACAATATCTGTTGCATAAAAGGCATATTCTGTAAATAGAAGGCTACATGCAACACTCATTTGAAGAACTCAACATGCCATGCAACAGATACTGTTGGACTTAGAAAAAACACAAATGGGAAATAACAGTTCCCAATCCGAAAGTCCATGCAAATTGAGGGTGTGAGTATGGAATGGGGATGAATACAAACGACGTAGTGTTGATAGAACTTGTGCTTGAAGTGGTCGATGACTTCGGAGCGAGAGGCTATATGAGGAGGGATGAGGATGTTGGACCAATACTTTGCCCAGCGTGCGTCGTTCTCTTAATCGTATGCTGCTGAAGCCATTCTCTTCACCTTCTGCACTTTTTCTCTCTCGTCACCCATCGTCACCACCAAAGTTATCTTCTTTGTTTTTTTCCCTCTATAAATGAACGAAAACAAGAGAACCAAGGCATCTTTTGATTCCTCGTATTGTCCGGACAAAACACCAATATCTTTTGATTCCTCATATTCATCAAATCACAACTTGCTAAACTCCCAACAAGCTGATAGCCAGTAACAAAATGCACAAAACCAAAAGTCAAGAATATGAGGGGGATGGTAGGAAGAGTAGAGAGAGGTAGAGGTACAAAAAAAAACTGGATCTTCACCGTCGTTGAGGCTCGGCCAACAACAACACTAACGACCCTCCTCCACTTCCTCTTCTCCGACCACCGTCAAAGCAACCAGAGAAGCTGAACTCCCAACAAGCTGATAGCCAGTAACAAAATGCACAAAACCAAAAGTCAAGAATATGAGGGCGAAGGTAGGAAGAGCAGAGAGAGGTAGAGGAGTACAAAAAAAAAACTGGATCTTTACAACCGTTGAGGCTCGGCCAACAGCAACACTAACAACCCTCCTCCACCTCCTCTTCTCTGACCTACTGTTATGAAAACACACACAAGCAAAGCAACCAGAAAAATCGTAGAAACCATGAATAACAAGTAATGCTACAGTAACATGCATGAGTATTGTAGCATATTTAAAAAGAGTCATTTTCATTCCTTTGTGCTATATTCTATAAAGACGACGATCTTCTAAAGGCCAAAAGTGTAAGTAATGTTGCATATATGTGAAGAAATCACAGAAACAAATAAAACAAATAACAAGCAGAAGCAGATACGAGAAAGCACACACAGACAACAAATACGTGAAACAGAATAATAAAGATATAGTACAGTAATAAGCAATGAAAACAAACACAAACCTGGAGCAATCGCTAGAAAAATCACAGTAAGGTCCTGAAGATGCTGAAGTCGGTGTAGAGAGAAAACTTGTTTTTGTGAAAAAACTATTTTAGAATACACGAAAACCTGTTGTGAAATATAAGGGAAACGTATTTTTTCTGTTTTCGTGAAACAGTTGTAGTTTTTTATTTTTGAAAACAACATAATACAACAATAACGAACCAAACGTGTTTTAAGAGTAAGTTTCATTTTTTTATAAAAACCACAACAAGAAACGGAAAAAAAAAACGAAAATAAACACCCCCTTAGTTTTCAAATTATGAAAATCATCACAACTAGTTTTTGTTTTTTTAATTATCAACTAAATATATCATTTAATATATTAATTATTTCTAAGAATTAGGAATAATGTAATTAAATATTATATATTTAATTAACTAAAATTAATTATTTATTTAAATTAAGAATAATTTAATTTAATTTTTGTAACTAAATAAAATACATTTAATTTAATAATTATTAATAAATATAATTAAATTTAAAATGTCTTCCAAATATATAAATTCAAATAAAATTTTATTTAATAATTAAAAATATTAATTTAAAATAAAATAACTTAAAAATTATTTATTTAATAACATAAAATAATTTTTATTAATAATTTATTAATAAATATTATATATGGTTAGGTCGGCAATGCCAGGCCCAGGCCCAGGTCCAATCGTCAGCAGTCCATCCGCAGGTGGTAATCTCCCATGCATACGTAAAAACCTAAGCCGAGCAGCTATTCCTTATATAAGGTACTATTTCTCCATGATGCAAGTACGATACTAATACCTTGCTTTTCTCTATTCTCGGCGATCAAAACCCTTACCAAAAGACTGACTTAAGCATCGGAGGGGCTTGCCGGGGATCAACCCCCGGTGTGCCTTTGTTGTTTTGCAGGTATCTCAGGGCCAAAGTCTACCAACTTCATGGATCCAAGAAGCAATGTCCAGCCTCAACAGAACCAAGCAGAACTAGTTGGCGCCCACCGTGGGGCCCGGCGTCAGGGCACCACGTCCAGAAACACACAGATCAGTCAAGCGGCAGCAGCCAATCCTGATATAGTCGCCGTCACGAAACTTGCGCTACAACGGATGAGTTTGCAATTACCTGCCACTCTCTCGCCAGCACATCACGAGTCTCATACACAATCTTCACACCCAAATGATCAGCCGCAGTCTCAAAACCAAGATCAAGAAGAACAAAGCGTAACCCTGGAGAATAACGCGAATGATAGAGGGAGGCAGAACAGGAATACGGACGACCGACGTGACATGAGAGGACAGTCCAGGGCAAGAGGTGATAGAAATACCGGACGACAAGATGACCGACCGGTTAGGGTCATTAACATGATCTTTGGCGGTAGTGCAGCAGGAGGATCCACCTTTAAAGGGAGAAAGAGGTACGTCAGGCAGGTCGATGAAGACTTGTCAGCCAAAAAAAAGAAGCAGAACGATGGGATGATATCATTCGACGAATCTGATTTGGACGGTATTAGCTGTCCTCATGATGACGCGCTAGTAGTCCATCTAAACATGGATGATAATGAGGTAAAACGGGTGATGATCGATACAGGTAGCTCAGTCGACCTATTGTATTACGATGCCTTCAAGCAGATGGAGATACCAGAGGATCGACTACTGCCAATAGAGGGACCCATCAAAGGGGTAACTGGAGCATCAGCCTACCCGTTCGCTCGAGTCTTTCTGAAAGTAAAATTCGGACAAAAGCCATGTCAGATAGAGAGGGATGTTCCATGTTAGATAGAGAGGGATGTTGAGTTCCTGATTGTGAAGGGTAAAATCGGCTGAATATGCGATCGTTAATGACATCTTGTACAAGCGATCCTATGACTGGCCACTACTGCATTGCTTGAGCGAAGAAAAGGCAAAGCAGGCAATGGCTGAAGTCCAAGAAGGAATGTGCGGAAATCACTTAAGAGGTAGAATGTTGGCCCATAGATTGATTCGACAGGGGTATTACTGGCCGACAATGAAGAAAGACTGCCAAGAGAAAGTTAACCGGTGTGAGGCCTGCCAGAAAAATAGTAACCTGTCTCACCAGCCGACCGAGCGGATGAAAATTATGAGTCATCCTATCCCCTTTGCTCAATGGGGAATGGATATACTAGGACCTTTTCCTCTCGGTCCTGGGCAGAAGAAGTTTTTTATTGTAGCAGTTGAATACTTCACCAAATGGGTAGAAGCGGAAGCGATCGCTACAATTACTGAGCAGAAGATGGAAAATTTTGTCAGAAGAAACATACTAAGTCATTTTGGGATGCCTATGGTGTTGGTTACAGACAACGGTTGGCAGTTTGATAACGACAAGTTCAAAGATTTCTGCGAGTGACTAAAGATAAGGCTCCAATTAACTTCAGTAGCTCATCCTCAAAGCAACGGTCTTGCGGAGAGCACTAACAAAAAGATAATGAGCGCCCTCAAGAAGCTTTTAGATAGACGTAAGACTTGGGTAGATGAATTAGATGAAGTGTTGTGGGCGTACAGAACTACCCTAAACGGAGCCACCGGGGAAACACCGTTCAGGATGACCTTTGGGGTAGAAGCCCTAGTTCCAGTAGAAGTGGTACTGCACAACCAAAGAGTGTCGGGTTACGAAGAAGAGCGGAATAATGAAGCCCGCAGAGCAGAACTAGTACTTCTTGGTGAAGATAGAGAGAGGGCAGCCGCTCATTCAGAAGCCAACAGATAAAAAGCAACGAGGTTTTACAACAAAAGGGTAAGGCCGAGCGACATAAAGATTGGTGGCTATATTTTAAGAAAGGCCGAGGCGGCTGGGAAACATCCCGGAAAGCTTGGACAGGCGTGGGAAGGACCCTATCAAGTGGTCAAACAAGCCGGACACGGTTCTTACATCCTGCACGACACGAATGACAAGATTCTACCGAGGCCCTGGAGTTCTCAGAATCTAAAGACGTTTTATCAATAGATAAGCTTGCTTTATTTATTTCTTTATCTTGTACTTTATTGCTGCTTACGCATTTGTAGTGAGTACCTTTTTTCTGGCCTTGCTAGTCAGGTTTTTTAATGGCCCGCGCCCCTATCATCATCAATAAAGAGTTTCAAATTTCTTGGCACAAAAAGTCTCGTCGAGATAAGCTATAAGGAGAGAGTTCTACTGACTGATCGCCATCGACATCGCTCAGCCAGGTTGCCAAGACAAGATCCTTGGAACCCTCGGCCTCGACATCGTTCGACCAGGTTGCCAAGACAAGATCTTTGGAACTCTCGGCCTCAGCATTGGTCGACCTCATCATCGTTCGACCCGGTTGCCAAGACAAGATCCTTGGAACCCTCGGCCTCAACATCGTTCGACCAGGTTGCCAAGACAAGATCCTTGGAATCCTCGGCCTCAGTATCGGTCGACCTCATCATTGTTCGACCCGGTTGTCAAGATAAGATCCTTGGAACCCTCGGCCTCGACATCGTTCGATTAGGTTGCCAAGACAAGATCCTTGGAACCCTCGGCCTTAGCATCGGTCGACCTCATCATCGTTCGGCCCGGTTGCCAAAACAAGATCCTTGGAACCCTCGGCCTCGACATCGTTCGACCAGGTTGCCAAGACAAGATTCTTGGAACCCTCGGCCTCAGCATCGATCGACCTCATCATCGTTCGGCCCCGTTGCCAAGCCAAGATCCTTGGAACCCTCGGCCTCGACATCGTTCGACCAGGTTGCCAAGACAAGATCCTTGGAACCCTCGGCCTCGACATCGTTCGACCAGGTTGTCAAGACAAGATCCTTGGAACCCTCGACCTCAGCATCGATCGACCTCATCATCGTTCGGCCCGGTTGCCAAGACAAGATCCTTGGAACCCTCGACCTCGACATCGTTCGACTAGGTTGTCAAGACAAGATCCTTGGAACCCTCGGCCTCAGCATCGGTCGACCTCATCATCGTTCGGCCCGGTTGCCAAGACAAGATCCTTGGAATCCTCGGCCTCGACATCGTTCGACCAGGTTGCCAAGACAAGATCCTTGGAACCCTCGGCCTCAGCATCGGTCGACCTCATCATCGTTCTGCCAGGTTGCCAAGACGGGATCTTGGAATCAGGCGATGCCAAGACAGGATCTTGGATCGCTCGGCCTCGACATCACTCAGCCAGGAAGCCAAAATAGGATCTTGGATCGCTCGGCCTCGACATCGCTCGGCCAGAATGCCAAGACGGGATCTTGGAACCAGGCGATGCCAAGATAGGATCTTGGATCGCTCGGCCTCGACATCGCTCGGCCTCATCATCAGTCAGTTAGGTTCCTTCTCATCGAGAAAACATGACCCTTTGAACCTCACGTCCGGTCGATCCATGTGTATCGAGCCCACTCGTTCGCTGACCGTTATTCGACACATCTCTAATCTTAGTTTACAGAATAAAGAAAACGAGAAACAAAAATACGAAAGGTTTTATTTCTCCATGCGTTTGTTCTAGTCACAAGCCCGACCAGATGAGCTTTTCCTACCCAATCTACTGCAGGTATCATCAATGAGCTTCTCCATTCCAAAGTCAAACAATCTGTCCATTATAGGCTATGATATATTTGTGCTGACAAG
>JAOSBM010000004.1:15104468-15115353 GCA_027568955.1 Erythroxylum tenue
CCAATTAACTGATCGAATAAGACCACAAAAATTAAAATCATGCCTCAAAAATAATTAAACAGGTTTGGGGTCCAACATTAACCTTATCATTTACCCTAAAAGAAATTTTATTCCGGTGTATTAAATGTCAAGTTAGTGTTGATTGACAACTTTTTTATATTTTTATTTTTGAGCCTCTAGTGTTACGTCATTACCGATGAGGCAAGGTAGGATCCACTTTTTTTTTAAATTATAAAAACTTGCTTTATTTATAATTGTGGGACCCATATTTTTTAATTAAATATTTCTTAACTTAAACATGTTGACAAAACGCAACAATCTCACCTTGCTGTGTTTTGTTTAGCCTTTGTCTGAAATCCCTCCCTCCCTCATCATCTTCTGTTTCTCTATTTTAGAGTCATTGATCATTTCGAATTCATCACTGTCTAGAATCCCTCACCTTCTCATATCTCTCAGTTGCTCTCATTCGTTGTTATCATTACAAGGTTTGGAGGTGCCGAATTGGGAGAGTATTTGTTGCAAGCATTGTCGTTTAACAGTTGTTCTCATAGGTGAATGCCTTTGATATTTGGTTTAACATTAGATGGGTATGATATATTTTGTTCTTTCGTTTGTTCTGTTGTGTTACTTACAAAACAAATGAAAGAATAGACTTTTATTGTGTATTTATGCTTTGATTGTTTAAATTACATTTGTTGTGATGAAATAGGTCATAAATTTGCTTGGTTTTTCTATGAAATACTTGATATTAAGCAATTTGAATGTGATAGTAACAGTGAAGTCAATTATGTGAAGTGTATGTCAAGTTAGGTAATTTGATAATTTGATCATATTTGGAGCAGGCATACTTATGGCAGATTTTGTACCAAGTTTACATATTGAAGATGTAAAATCAATTCTTTATCAGCACAAGAATACATTTGCGATATTTGTTTATCTAGTACTTTGCTTCTCCAACAATGTGATTGCCCCAAATATACTGACTTATTATGCACTGAAACATGCAAATTATCACCTTTTATTGATTGCTTGTGGTATCTAAGTAACCCTTCTTTAAGATAGCAATTCTTTAGATTAGAGGCTCAAAGCATGACCCCTTAGCAATTTTTTGGGATGAGAATTTTGTTGACAAAATACCTTATTTAGATTCCTTTGTGTGTGTGGAATGTGTGACCACAGTTGATGACTTCTCCTAATCGTTTTGTGACTGTTACCTTCATTGTTTGTTGGTAAAGCACTTCCATAATGCATTTCACTCTTCTTGGCAATAATACCATCAACGTTTCACTTATTACTTTCTATTCACCTGTTTTATAAAAGCATAAAATGCTTAAGTCCTTTCCTTCAGAATTTGGCCTTGCAAAGAGGTTTTAGAAATATATATTGGACCATAAGGTTTCTTGGCTTTCTTAAAAGGATTGCCCTCCTTTTTTGTTTAACCATAGAACTATTCTATGAAATGAACCTTTTTTGTAAATATGCAGAGTCTAGATGGAGAAACCTTATGGGCATCAATATCAAAAGACTTCATGAATTCTATTGCTAATCTTTTCATACTTTTGCCTTTTTTGGTCTATCAAACTTTGTTGTAAATTATGCAAGCTCCACTTTCAGCATATTAATTCTTATTTAGAATTTGTCAACAATGTTCACCTAATGTTAGAAAAAAAATACAAAAAAGGTAGCAATATTAAAATGAAATTGATAACTACAAATGCTAATCATCTTATAGATAATGATGCTATTCTAAAATAAAGAACAATTAGCAAGCATATAGCTGCAAGAAAGTCTCAATGTTGTAAATTTTATCTATATAATCCTTAAGCTTAGATCCATTATGTCTAATAGAAGCACTTGCATATCGATAAGAATTTCCAATGATTTTCTACTTCATACAAGTGTAAGTTTGTTTCATCCATATGTTGTCCAAATTAAATGTATTCAGTTTCAAAAAATCTCTCACAATTGAAATACAAATCTAGTTTTTAGCATGCTTCTTTTCTTAATTTTTCTAATTTAGTTATGATTTTTGGACAAATGTCACCAATGTACCTTCCATCCCTCTTTTTTATGAAATCTCTTTATTATAACCTTCTACATCATCACAAGTACGATTAAGATAAGTTTGTCTTGAACCTTTTTAATATAGGCATTGAAATTCTTAGACTAATTTTTAATAATCATATCACACTTTATTCTCAAAATTTATGTGTGTTTACATGACATACTCAGTAGAATGCATTTTTAGCCAATCATATATTACCTTATTATCATCTTTTAAGTATGTAGATGGAATCATTATCATAGATTAATACAACAGTGAGTTCAAAGTTAGGAAATATCGTTTGCTATTGTGGGCTAAAGGCCCCATTAAGGACTTCATGGAGTGATCATAATCCTGGCTAGAGATTTTATGGATGCCCCAATTATCCGGTGAGAATTTATTGTTATTTGATTATTGATTTGAACGTTAAACTTGTGTTTTAGGTAATTTTTTAATGAAATTGAATGTTTTAGGTTGGGAGATGCAAGTTTTTAAATACTGCAATGAAGAATTTACTGAGAGAGTCATTAAAGTGATTCAAAATTTAAGGAGTGAATTATCAATGTTAAAGAAAGAGGTTGAAAGAAGCACAAATAAGGAGTTTGAAAAACAAATGAAGCTTCTGAAGGAGGGCATAAATTTATTGAGAAAAGAGCAAGAAGAAATTAAATGTATGTTAATGAACATTGTAATAGGATTTATTATGTTTATAATAATTTTTATTTGTAATTATGTTATGGGGATATTGTATTGAATTTCAACAATGTAATGGTTAATATTAATTTCAAGTATATTATGAAAATTTTGATTTTGAAATTTGTATATGAATTATGTAACGAAGCAAAAACAATACTACTATATATAACCAATAGAAAATGAATAATTAACTCATTGTCAAATTCAAAAAAAGCAATGTGAAATAGAGATAAAGATAGAGAGAGAGAGAGAGAGGTTGTGTAACATCGCCTATTGATTTTGACAATATTTATATTGTATGTAAACAACACAAATATTCATATGTATACAACACAAATATATACATTTTCTGTATATAACTAATCAATGTTTGCTTCATTTGTACTTGACTGCATAAGATCAACGTTCTCCTTCTACTTGCTTTAGCTTGTAATTATTGTGAAGTAATACTGGAATGTCCTCTGAATCTTAAACCCCTTGGCTGAAATGATAATTGAAATGTATATGGGTTAACAACTCCAAAATTTCTTTTATTGTCATCTCCAGAAGTACCAACTTAGAAAGTGGAAGATAAAATATTAGAAACACACTTTGTAATTATTTAAACTTATAAAAATTGATAAAAAAACACATTGCTTGTAATATCGCTTTGTTGACTCAGTACAGAATAATCATCAACCAAATTTGCATTGCTTAACTGTATTTATAACAAAAATAACTTTGTTAGTCATTACAACCAATAATAAGTAATATAAAACTGAAAACTACTATACCTGTGAAGTTGTCTCTGTTCTAACCTGATCAACAAAATGATAAACATTAGTAACTGTATGTTTATAAAACTATATTCATATGATTGAAGCAAGGTGTACACACCTGTGAAGAAGCCTCGACATGTTGACTTGAGGTATTGTTCTTGCATTTTCTAGAGTTATGAGTTTGAAAACCACATTTTCAGCATTTATGCACTTGCCCTTTTTGACTCGATTTGCTTAGATTTTTCATTTTCTTTAGCTCATCTTGTTATTTTTTTCTTTCAATTTTCGGTCTACCATGCATAACTCTTTTGGGTGGAGGATGTATCAACTCTGCATCACTTGAAGGACAGAAATTTTCACCTCTAATTGGTTGTAACAAATGTTCATACAAACTCATGAATCAAGCCTTTCAATAGCATGAATCAACAAATGTCTCAACCCTTTCTCTCGAATGAGGGATTATACTAATCGCATGCTTGCAAGATATCCTCATAGGTCCCATGCCCAACAACTACATGTGTGTTGTCTACTGATCTTGACAATGTGCTTCCCATCACCCTTTGAAACTTCATATCCACTATCTCGATTCCATACAATTCTCCACTGCATTACTTCTTTTTTGTTATTCTCCAATTTCTTCATTATATTTGGTGTTATATCTGACTTCCACCTAAGTATAAAATGTCTCCTCTCAACATGCCTCACCATAACCATTCTAATAGTCTTAGGCATGCTAATCACTGGCGTCTCCTTCACTAGTAGATTCCACCCATTGAAAGTTTCATTAATGTTTTTGTCAACAATTGGACATTTACTTTCAAAGGATTGATAACATCTAGCCCATCTCTCTTTAGGATATTCAAGTAACACTGCAACAAATCCAAGGCTTATTTTGTCAAGCCTCTTTAGTTGCTTGTTGAAATCTTGAACATACCTTGACCAAGCGCAATTTCAAAACGATTTTATAAGGTCCTTTCCCTTCCAATTGGCAGACTAATTATGATATATATGTCTGACACATTCTGTGATCTACATTGACCAAAGTGTCCTCAACAAACCTGACTAATCCATACAATAAATTAAAAAGATATCAGATAATATTTCATGTAATGATTTCAATTCTAAGTATGTTAAGATACCTTCTACATATTAGATATAACTGTAATTCCTTCACCATCTTCCAATTTCAAATCATATGACAACAGATTCATGAATCGAGTGCATGAATCTGTATTTTCCACCTCTACAATTGCCCAAGCCAATGGAAACATTCCACCATCACCATTCATACCAATTACGCTTAACAATTTCCCTTAAAATTCTATCTTTAGGAAGCATCCATCTATCTAAAAAATTGGTCTTGAATGCTTCCACTCTCTTTTCATGGCAAACATACAATTTTTAAACTACAACAAAATATAAAGAAGTATTAATATATTACATAACAAACATAATGAATTGCATCATAAACTTTATAACATAACATACATGCAGCAATCTCTTGATTTCTCGATAATTGTAACTCAATTGTTGATCCAAGATTGCTTACCTTCAACTTGTGTACATAGCCTTGCAACCTCCTATATTCAGTAATAAAATATGCTGCTCTCTCTTTCCTCAATCTCTTCTTTTCTCTTCTACACATGCTTGAATTAATAAAAATATTGAGCTTCTCTCCATATTTTTCTACCAATTTTTGGTTGTGATATTAGACTTCTCCAAAATTCTATCCTTTAAGTATCCATTCAACAATTTTGCAGAAACCAATTTTGGTTTGTTTGTAGTGAAACAAATGTGATTAGGATTATATGTTTTCACCCTAAAATATTTCTCATTCTTACCATATGCAGCATACAAAACCCATAGGCATCCATCAACACACACATACCTAATCCAATTACTCTCACACTTTTTCAACCTAACATTGTATCCATTACATATTGCATAATTGACAATAGTATCTTTAAATTATTTTGTAGTCCCGTACTCCATTCCTAACCTCCACTCATGTGTAACCTTTGTAAGATTATCCCTAATCGTTGAGTTGGGTCTACATAAAGCTTCACCTACCTCCTCTCTACTAGGATATTCATCAATGCTAATAGGACTAACATAATCTGATGATTGAATTTCAATTGCATATTGGTCATTTGGAATGTCTACATAGAAGTTTGATTGAAATTGTGTTCTCTTTTCATCCAAATTCCCATCCGATTTTTCACCTTCTCCCTCCAAATTATCATCCATTTGTGCACCTTGTCCCTCCATATCATCATCCGTTTGTGCATCCTGTCCCTCTATATTCTCATCATCATCAATAGCATGGATAGGTGTGTCTATAAGATGAGTTACATATACATCAACAATCCTATGTATTTGCAATAGATTTGCTAGCCTTATACAACTTTCATTTGAGTCTATAATTTTCAAAGAGTCCTGAAAGTTTAAGCTAGGTTCCTATAATATGCCTTATCAATTTGATCATACCCTAATTCCAATCTTATCTCATTTGGTTTTCTGTTACTAACAAAGTCCATATCAACATTATCAAATGTAGCAATATCCCCACCAACATATTAGAATTAAGGCTCTAACATGAAATTTCCACCGTGAAAAGGCCTTACACTTCTTTATTGAGCCATTAAAACCTATAAATATAAGTATACATGCAAGTTAAAATTAAAAAAGCAATGCAATGATTATCAAAAACAATATGTTGATTATCATAAAATATAAAAGCAATGCAATGATTCCATGCAAT
The DNA here is from genome assembly GCA_027568955.1 of Erythroxylum tenue. Taxonomy (NCBI): domain Eukaryota; kingdom Viridiplantae; phylum Streptophyta; class Magnoliopsida; order Malpighiales; family Erythroxylaceae; genus Erythroxylum; species Erythroxylum tenue. The sequence continues at coordinate 15,110,728 of JAOSBM010000004.1, forward strand.
TTTGGTGTAGAAAAAGTAAGAAGTAGGAAAGTGTTTAGTAGAAGTATGTGTAATGCACATGGTGTGGAAAAAGTAAGTAGGAAAGTGTTCCAAGTGCTAGAATATATCAACAGCTATATAAGTAGTTTGTTATTCCTCTCTAAAACTCAAGCAATAAAAGAAAGTTACTGCTTTAGGTTTAAATAGGAATTAGTTCCATCCAATCATATGCTAAGGTCCTTGATGGCCTAACAACAAAACTCTATTGGGTTCCTATAACTTGAAGGAGGCATTTTGTATGGTTGAAAACTGATTTCACCTCAGTTTACATTCACAGGCAAGAAAAGGAAAAAGCTTGCAATGATTCATATATATCATCATTCCTAGCTTCTGATTAGGCAGGCAGATAAAACAAAATGTGATATAAAGAGAAAAAGTGAAATGAGCAAGTTGAGAAAAAGTGAAAGGAACTAGTGGTGTGGTTAAAGGAATCTTCAATGAATTTTACCAACGAAACTTGCTTGGATATTTTTATGTTTAGCGCCTAAAGTATCCTAAAACAAACCTGATATTATGGTTAGCCATTAAAAGAAGGCTTAGAAAATTGAATAGGCTATAAATGATTATCCTAAACTTGAAACCCCTTTGAAGATTTATAAAGTTGAGATTGAAAGCTTAGTTTTTCCTTAATTTTTGTTTCACTAACTCTATATGGATATGAATATAGAGACTTTGTAATCTTTTATACCATTATATTAACTAGAAGGAGATAGTGCGTAGGGTAGGGGAAAAGTAACAAAAAGTTCTATAGAGATTAAAATTCAAAATGGCAGTTTGATTCTTGGTTTATATCACATGGTAAGAAAGTAATATAAGAATATTCAATTGGGATAGTTATGACACTCAAACAACTATACAGACATTCTTCAATAGCAATAGAGAAATTCTCCTTACCAAGATTCCCTTTATAGAATTAAGCAATGAAATGATAAGAAGGTGGAACATTTATCTTCATAACTTACATTATAAAGTCTCTATATGCCTTATTATCAACATTTATCTTCACTCAATTCTCCATCTTTTTAACTTGCTTACAGTCTTCTAAACTTCACTCAATTCTCTATCTTCTTAACATGCTTACAATCTTTAAGTTAATTTTACTACTAAAAATATTTCTATTGTCTTGTGAGGCCTCTAATTCTATCTAAAGTGTTTAGCCTATTATTAATGGTAAGCCATATGATACACCACAAAGTCAAAAAGTGAAATGAGAAAGTTGAGAAAAAGTGAAAGGAGAGTAGAACATTCTACTTAATAAATCAATGCATAAAAGGCTTTAGAAATGTATTGCTCAATCTAGGCTATAAAGATGCCAACAAATCCAAAAGCTTGCAAAATTTATGAAAGAAATCAATTGATATACTAAGAAAAGAATACAAGAAAGAACTTTGCAAGGAAACTACATTCCAAAAAAAGAAATTATAAAATAGTCTGAAGCATGTATGAAGTCCATTTTTGGTGCAAACCACAAGAGACAAGAATATAGCCAAATATGCGAGCCTGTGTGTGTAGACCACAAGGGAGTAGCCAAATATGCAAACATGTGCAAACCACAAAATGCATTTTTTATTAAGGGAACAAAGTGGCCAAAACACCAAAAGAAAGTAGAAACATTACCTGACCACAGTTGTGACCACACTTAAAGCAGACCAACAATAAACTAACGAAAAAATCCAGTTTTTAACACACACCAACAATGAACTAATATATAGAAACAATAAACGCATGTGCAACTCACAAGAAGGAAGCATCCAGAACACATGAGAATATCTAATAAACAACAAGAATAAAATCTAACAAACCTTAATAAACTCAACACACTTCAATGGTGACGAATTCTCTCGATGTTTGCTGATGACTACATTGCGCAAATGCCACTTTCATTGACCAACTTTATTACCGATAACCAATAACGATGGAGAATGATAATTGATTAACAATGATGGAGAATGAAGACAACGTTATAATGTAGTATACACATGAAACACTACCATATTTACATCAAACAATATAATGAAACATGAAACACTGTTGTTTAGATATTTACTTAATTTGTGTTTTATTCAGCTAATTATTAGGTTAAATCTTGTTAGGTTTAATTAATCTATTAACTTAAGAAAATAATTAATGACTTTAATTAGTCTACTTAAGACATGTTTAAGGATTAATTAAAAAGAATATGTCATACACTTGTAAATAAAATAAAGTTTTTATATTTTTTAAAAAAGCAGCTTTCACCTTGCCACGTCAGTAATGACTTAGTACTTGAGGCTTAAAAAAATAAAAAATATTTAAAAATTATCATATCAGTATTGACTTGACATTTAATAGACAAGTTAAATGTTCACTCTGAAATGTTAGAGTTAAACTTGTAGATTGGTGAAAAAATTAGAGTCAAAAGTTACTCATTTACCTAAAAGGATAAGAAGAGTTTTATTAATCAAAAGTCGTGAAAGCTAAAAGCCCAAATTGGGGTGAAATTTTTTTGGATTGATCAATTTAAGACCAAACCTTTTAAGTTGCTCAATAAAGGTCTAATAGTTCATGAGTGCTCAATGTTAGGTTATTTTGGACAAAAATTATGAATTGTCATATACGCTGCATTATGTACAGGCTAATTGATCTTTAAATGTCACCTTAAAAACACACGTAGCTTTAAAAAAATAAATAAAATCCTTTAAATTTTGTCCAAAAACCTTAAATCAACTTTTAATTCCCAAATTTTCACTATGTTTCTTTCAGTTTTTTAATCACTTCAAGCCCTTCACGCGTCATCACCTATCTGCCTTCTAGTAGTGTGAGCTTTGTACCTAGTATGATTTTTCTCCTTAAAAGTTTGACGTGAATGAGTGATTGGATTTTTGGAGATTCAAAAAGAGATGAATAAGGAGTAGATAACTAGATTTTGTGAATGTCTCTGTCTGCATCTGATGATAGAAACATGTCCGCCTACAGTGAACATGAACTTCTTTTACTTATTGAATACTCACAATTTCGCTTAGTACCAAGACTACTAGTAAATTACCACCAAAATAAAAAAAATAAACTAATATATCTATTAAACACGTTCGTACCGCTTATCTTGTACTTCACTCACTCATAGAGACACAGATCAAACCTCATCGCTGCTTTTCAGTGTTTTTTCCTCTCTTTTACTGTCGTGCCTTCTTCGATATGTTGCTTCTTCATCAATCACTCCTTTTGGTTCTTCGATGGGACCGGTTGCTTCTGAGCTTCTCCACTACACGATTTTGTCTTGTTGCTACTTTTCTGTCACTGGCTCGTTGTTGTTTCTCTGTGCTACTGCTTCTCTTCTTAGCGTTGGCATGTTATTGCTTCTTTAATCAAACGACATTTTGTCACATAGAACACTCAACACATATTTATCAACTTTAGGAAATTGGAAGATAATGTAAGAGTGATGAAAATTTTGAACCAATATGAAGGAATTAAGTCCATACTCTTCGGGACTCAACCAGGTAAACATAAATGAATGAATACTGTGTGAAAAATCCCATTATTTAGCATTTAGTTGACTAGTTATAAATTTACATACGATCAGGTGTACAACTTTTGCATGGCTGAAATGCGACAGACCAGTTGAAGACTGTGAGGCTCTTCTCTGTGAAAACAAGATCTTAGACTCTAGCATCAAAGAAGTATTGGGATTGGGAGAATGAGCAATAGGCTTCTTCCAGTTTTCCTAGTGCTTAACTGTAGTATTGTTTTCTAATATTTAATGTTTATATGAAAAAGCTTGGTTCCACATTAGGTGGTGGAACACCAATTTTAGTCTATTCCTAGACAAATCTCTAATGCATAAAATTTTTTACAAACATATATACAAAGATGCAATTATTATATTTAAGATTGATTTATCCTTATGATCCAAAGTACACAATAAATGATTGGATATTTGAAAATGAACCTACTCCAGTTTTTTGTAGCTGGGTGAGTCCTTTATTGACTTGTCAAAGTGCTACAAAGAAGTCTTTGTATAAATGCTAGACAGGAGGAATGTGAAAGCCTGAAGAAGAGGATCCTCTTTATTAACATTACTCGCAGCATTTGCTTACCTACCACCCTTTGTTACAAAGACAACCAAGCTCGAATGTGTGTGTGTCTATATATATATATATATGCTCAAAGGTGTGTGTGTGTGTGTGTGTGTGTGTGTGTGTGTGTGTATATATATATATATACATATATATATATACATATAGCCATTGAAGTAGTATTTATGTAGATATGAAAGCATCTCATTTCAGGGGCCAGTATTATGACCCTTAATTTAGTTAAAGGTTTCATCGTTTGTGATGCCAGAGTCTAATTTCTTATTTATTTTCAATTTGAAAACGAAAAGAAACAAATAAATGGATGATTGGATGACAGTGCGTGGACATCATAACTGTTGTCTTGGAGTCCAACAGTATTAACAAGAAAAATCCTAATTTCCATCATCTCTCATTTGTAGGAAAATCCCGGTGCATGTAACACTTACAAGCGGTGCGGAAAAACAAAAATTTTTGTTCCGGGACATTCCCGAAGCCAGGATCCATGTGTCTATACAAAGCATCAAACCATAAC